>JAUZNJ010059532.1:0-52210 GCA_034780135.1 Jordanella pulchra
CATGAAGAGATGATTTAGGCAAAAAAAATCATTTTTGAAAAAAAATGACTTAGGCAATTATTTTAAGAAGGTGACGATATTTAATACTGTATTATACGTTTTATTTTTGGAATTTTCCTGAATTTTTTCATAAGCTGATTTCTCAGTATATATCTAGGAATGCTCTATATACAGATGTGTTGGTATTCCTTAAGAGATAATCATTTTACTGCAGTGTTTAACTTTACATCAAGATCACATTTTCGTTTCGTTGTTTTTTCAAATTTTCTTTAGGTAGTTTCTTTACTGTTACGACAAAATAATATGTTAGAACAAATGAACACATATCTAAAATTGATTCAGTTAGATAAAAGTATGTATCTCATTGAGAACTTTCATTCATGTTGTTAGCTTAAAAATGCTCATACAGAAAGGGATGTTTTGACATTAAAAATGTGATCTGCTAACAGAGGTTACTCGTTTGTTTTCTAAAAATCACTAAAACAACATGTCTCATATCTTCTGATGCCAAAGCAGAACCTCTTTCCTTTCTGGGCTGGTCTACCTCAGAATATAACAAGATAAAGTGAGCATGCTTGTTGCTGTAAACAATGCATCCTGTTATCCTCAGAACAAACATTAGATAAGAGGGGATGAAGAGGTGGGTTGACAGAGTTTTTTTATGGTTCTGTGCTCTAAGCTGAACATGACTGATTGTCCAACGGATATGTTTACAGGCATTTAATGCAGTGTTATAATTTATCTAATAAACAACACAAGACAATAGTCAGTCTGAGTCCATTTCAGTTAGATTCGTGGTCACAGTGCAGAGTTCATTGTGATTTCATTGATGCAAAATATTACATGATTTTTTAAAATAAAACACAACCTATTATTTCTGTTTAAAATATTTCATAGGACATCTGTTGCTGTCTTAAACAACCAACAGCTTGTTTTTATTTTTAGCTTTTAAAAAACAGAAACAAATGACACTATTTTTCTTCTGTTATTATTTGATGAAAAAAAGAAAAGGTATTAAAAACTTATCATTTCCAAGCTCATTTAAAAAAAGTAGCTCTTAAAACATATTTCTGGTGCTTCACATGTCATTCTGTTGTGACAATTCAGATATTCTTTAAAAGAATCACAAACAAATCTAAGACTGGTATTTGTTATCAGAGTACATTAGTTAGTTATTTATATTGTTTTTAGCCACTATTAAGAGTCATTATGCAGGGTCAACAGAGCCACATGCTGCTCTGGAGCCACAGATGGCAGACCTCTGGTCTAAAGCATGTCTTTATTGCTGTTTTTACTTCAGCATGCTTCATTAGATATAAAACTGTTCAGGATTTTTTTCAATTTAAATAATTAAGTACCAAAAATTCCTCCCCAAATCTACCACAGAGTTAAACTAGTCTGCTCAATAAGGAGCATGTTGGTAGGATAGAGCCTTTAAAGAAAAACACTAATTCATTTTGTATTGGAGTGCAATGAGCACTGACCAGAGAAAGTGAAGTTAAAGAGCTCTGGAAGATCCCAGATATGTGCTTAAGATCGTTGTTACTGTGATCACAGCTGTCATTATCAGAAGGTTCACAGAACTATATCCAACATCCTAGGTAAGTGGAAATTCAAGCCCACATATATCAGATGGATGGTGTGATTGGTAGAAAAAGAGGTAAAGAAACCATCCAAACTCATTCAAGCTAAACAGCAACCTTCAGCCTCTGCTGCATCTGATCCAAAATTGACTTGAAAAAAGACCCAGGAGGGAGGCCCCCCACGGACAGAAAAGCAACTAAAAAAGCCAGATTGGAGTTAACTAAAATTTATGTAGACAGAATATCCTTCATATTGAATTAGCCACATTAGCTCTGTTTTTACTGGAGGAAAAGGAGGCTTTTGAAAAGAAAGCCACACCATGCATTAAGTGAAAAAAGAAAGAAGTCTTGGTTTTTTCGGTGCTCTTATCTGACATAGAGAACCTTGAATCTTTGCAGGGCACAACACTGCCTCAAAACTACTGAGATATCCTTGAGTAAAACACATAACCTCTTATCACAAAACTTAGCACCAGTCGCAGGTCATGGATCATCTGCCAATGGTTTAATTACCCTAAATATAAAGCTAAAGACACTCATGAATCAATGAGGGAGAAAAAAGCCCCAGACTCTTCTGAAATGGCCTCCATGAGCCTAAATCATCACCACCTTAGGACTGATGGAAATATCATGAAGATGTATTGTTGAGAGGCTACCTTTCAAACCTGTGACATTTTAAACACTTAATTTGAAAATAACTAACTTACCTGCCGCCATAAATACATTTTCATCTATTTACCTTTATGATGCATTGACTAAATGTTATAAAACATAGGTGTGTGTTGTTTTTATTAATTAATAAACAGTCAATGATTTCATTAGGTGTTGCCAGATTTGGATGTATGTCAGGGAAAGTTGTTTATTTTTGTTTTCAGAAGACAATCTAAAGTTTACTTGTCTTAAATTCATAATTAGAGCAATTTTATTATTTATCTATTAGTAGCTAATGTGTTATACCATGATATCATGTCCTTAGCTTTTCTATAACTTTCTTTTAAATGTAGTTTGAACATTTTGTTTGACCAGAGGAGACGTTTTATGTCAGAAGATGGCTGAAGGATTTCTCTTTTCTTCACGCCATCCTGTTCATCTCCCATGAAAAGGTGCACTGTCGAGGCATGTGGCTGCAAGGAGGCCAAGACTTGTACTCTCTTCTCCATAGCTGGAGGAAAAAAATATGTGAGGGTGGAAGAAAAAACACCTCTCCTCACCCTCAGCTGCATTCTTTACGGTGTACAGAAACAGGTCAATACAGGATTCTGCTGTGAAGAAGTCGTGTATCTGCAGTATGAGCTCTGTGAAATCCGCAAAAAAATGGAACGGAATGACGAGGAGAAGATAATAGAGGCGTTTTGTGCTGATATTCAGGATTTCACCCACTCTGATTTTAATACTAGACTATGCCATCATTCAACGAGAAAAACGCCATGAAATAATAATCACTGCTAACCGACAAAACGACCCACAGCAGCCGTGTGAATTATTAATGAGGAAACTTAAATATCTAACTTAGTTTTCAGGGGGATTTCTGCTGAATATGGTTTCTGTTCTGAAGGGAAACCTTTGCTACTTTTGCTTTCTTCTAATATTGGGTCTGTAAGTAGTATAAAAAGGATAATTATTAGGTTCTGCTAGGAAATGCAGACTTTTAACTCCGTACTGTAGTAGTGCAATGATTATGGAAAAACCTATTCAACAGAAAGAGTGTTTGGTTTAAAAGTGCGCCTTATCAGAATAGGTGGGGGTCGCTGGTCTTGTTGATGAGGCCAGTTGCTGCTGGATATTATATTATATTTCCTCATGAACTGGTAAATCTGGTTGTGTTTGGCTATTTGCTGTTCATTATCTCAAACAAAGCATTTCTCTGCTCTGCTTCAAACTAATCTGGCTCATAGTTAAACAGCATGAACTTTGTGTGTTTTGTGTCATTGCATTCTCCTGCTCAGCTGTGGTGCCCTGCAGCTACTGACCTCTTGCTCTGTTGTCTTGCCTTTAAGTGCTTCAGCACAAAGTACAGGCTGGTACAACTTTCCCTACTGTTATATTGGGATACTTAGAATAGTTAGCCTTTTAAACTAACAGCTGAATAAGATTATGGCTTTGTCTCCTCATTGTGCTTTCCATATGTTATGCGGATAAGTGTATTATTTATGCACTTATTTCTTGCAGTTAATTGCGTATAATGCTGGTGTTCACTTACTGCGCCGCTGTTGTTGTCAGAAGCCATGTTAAGTCTCCAGAGTTTGATCTCCAGCAGCTCTGTGAACGGGGTGGATTATAAATAAATCATCACCCATGTTGGGTGGGGTCAAGGCTCTTGTTGGCTGAAGCAAAGGGGGGTATCTGATCGGTTGCAAATCATTCCTTAAAAGCAAGACATTCATGTATCGAGTCAGTGGAGTCTCAACAACCAACACAAATGCTGAGAGGTTCCCAAACCACAAGTAGTTATAAATAAAGATATATTTGTGTCTATGTTAATCTGTTAATATTGACCTTTCTATGTGTTGATCATTTGTGTGGATCTAGTCCTGTGTGTGTGTGTGTGTGTGTGTGTGTGTGTGTGTGTGTGTGTGTGTAAATCCTGTGTATGTATTGGAGAATACTGAGACTCATTTAGCTCCATAGTCATCCCTCAAAATAAAATACATAAAAGGTCAGTTTTGTTTGTTTTCATAAACTTGAAATAGTAGAACTTTTTAAGCTGTTACTGTCGGCTCTATAAATCAGTAAGAACTGGGTCTATTTGTAAATAGCTCCTATTCAAAGCACACATCGGCGCAGTATCCCAGTTAGCCCAATTAGGCCAGCACTGTATCGACCTCATAAATCTGGACTGTTCTCCAAGAAGATGCAGCTTAACCACTGGGAATTCAAACTTTACTCCAGTTTGAATTTATTTGCATAAGTTTGTATTTTAGGTAGTTATGTTGTGTAACCTGGCCTTACTTTGCCAGTTAGTTTAGTCTCCCTAGGTAAACAGTTTCATATCCTCTCAGTCTAATTTTGTTACAGTAATCTCCCAGTTTCTGGGTTTTAACGTCACTCTTGGTCCTTGCAGAGGGTTTTCTTGTTATCTGCTGAAAGCGTGACTCATTGCTTTTCCACAGCCCACTCATCAGCGTGGTCCACTGTTGCGTCTGCTCTTCGAATGCATCACCCTCTCAGGGTTTCCGTTACTTTTACTACCAGACAGGTTGTTTTATTTCAGATGTCCTTCTACTTTGTTTTGTCTCTCCTTTAGTTCTTTGAGCAGCTTTTACAATATTTTCTTCCAAGAAATCTGGGAAAACACATTTCAACTTCAGCTCTCTTTTTTGTAGTTTTTTTATTACACTGTTATAGTTTTCTCCACTCAGAGCTCAAATTGCATCTTGAAAAAGCATCTAATAACTAAAAGATAACTGTGACTGACGGCGGAGTTGACATCAGTTCCATCAGTTTGACACTGAAGTGTTTGCTGTCCTCTCTAAAAAAAGCCTTAGTGTCAAATAACTGCTGTTTTCGTTCATGTATAGCTGCAGATGTAATCTTTTTTGCCATATAATTGTTATTATTTTTAAATGTATTTCTATTACTTTAAGGTCAAAAGTCATTATATGTATTTATGGGACAAAAAAAGAAGCTTATGAAATACAAGTAGAGCTTGATGATTGTGTTTGACATTAAAACCGATTGCGTTTAAGTTATGTTGTGATCTTTATCTTTGCTCCTAATTTTGCGAAATTAAATCAGTTTAAAAATATGGAAATATTTTACTTGATATTTGTGTTTGGGTGCTCCTTTTTAGAGTTGAATTCTTTTGCTTCACTAAACAGAACAAATTATTAACAGAGACGGACATTATCCTACACTTGTAGGGATCACAGGTTTGGGATTTGGGGGCAAATCTGCAGTTAAAGGGAAGTTTCTGACCTCCAGTGCTGTAAGCAAACTGCACTGTTACTGCAGATTTGTTAGTTTTTTTGAGGATTTGTTCAGAAGGCAGTACTGAAGATGTTTCCTCACACTGCTTTGACCTTTAGCCCCTCTTATGACAAACTGGCTCTGAATGAAGAAAGCCTTCTTTCATAGTTGCAGCTCCCTCTGAGCCTTAATTTATCCTGTCATTGATACTGTGTGGAGCTTAAGCCATTATATCTGTGTTGTGGTTCTGTTCTCCAGGTTGATGCCAACATGGCCTCATTCAGTCTCTGAATGGACAAACTGCATATTGGGACTCTGACGGGCCTTCCTCTCTGCATTTTAAAATATAACCAGTCTTGTTCATAGATGCTGGTTTTGGACTTTATTCCATCACCAGGCACATCTGGACCTGACAGCTCTGCACTGTGTGTCATTATATGAGCTGAAGAGCAGACAGAGATGGTTATGTGTTGTGTTTTTATGACATGTGTTGTGATTTGGCGCTATATAAATAAACTGAATTGAATTGAATTATGTGCTCTCAGCATTCTATAATCGAAATAGTTTGTTGTTCCTTGGTTGAAAGTCTTTAGCCTTGCAATTTTTTTTTCTTTCAGTATGGAAGTTTGTCATGTTGCAATAAAAAAATATTAAAGAAATAATTATCAGAGACAGTGGGATGTGCATCTGTTAGTAGTCCCCTTAAGTCGGTACCTTAGAAGCACTAATCATCACCCCTCACTAGTCTCGAGTCTTCTCCAGCTTCTTGTAGGTTTTATTCTATGGTTGTCTGGGCTTTTCTATTAATAGAAGCTCTGCTCCCCACAGCATTACTGGGGATGGTGTTTCACTGCACAAATATTGTTTTTATTTTTATATAATTATTTAAAAGAAAAAAATCTAGAGCTTATTTTTCACCAGTTTAAAAAACTTCTTACATCTTTCTTTTAATGATAAAATGCTTTTCTATCATTTCCGCTTAGATTTATGTTTAGCACCATTGAAAGCTGTCCTCTCATCAGCTTCTCCAAGCAGAGGCTTGGATCTCTGCAGCTCCTCCATAGTTAACACAGACCTTTTGGCTGCTTCTCTGATTGATGCCATCATTGCCTGTTGGTTTGGCTTGACAGCCAAGTCTTCTGAGGTTTTCACTTGTCTGTTAGTCTTTATTTGTACAGATAGAAAACTAAGCAGAGCTATGGATATTATCTTATAACCTACTTTAAACATCTTTACACACGTCTCCCTGACTTTTGTGCTCTGTTCACTAGTCTTTTTATGTGCCTGTGGGTAGGAACATGCAAATCCATTTTTTTTCCAGTCTAATCCCGATACTTGAATTTGGATATCTGCTGAAACCGATACCGTTCTGATACCATCATCTGATTCTCATCTTCAATGTAAACCTTTTTATATATTTTTTTATCTTACTGTAAACGCCTCTCTACAGATGATCTATGTACTTATGTGAGCATGGATATCCCAAAAGACAACTTCAGAGGAGAATAAGATCAGAAAATGAAGATGGTAAAACAGTAAGTCATCTTTAAAGGAAAAATTGACTTTATTCAATTCAATTGAGATTATTTATATAGCGCCAATTCGCAATACTTTATTAATTTAATCTAAGAAAAACAGCCATAAAAGGTTAACTTCAGTGCTGTTCAATAAACTTTTAACTTAACACTGTTTCAATCACTTCTGCTTTAACACTAATTCTACATTAAATACATAAAATAGATGTACAGCAGATTATAATCACGACGTATTATTATTAATACCACCTTTTAGCAAATAAAGTACAAAGAGCTCATTCATTTTAGTGGTACAATTTACATATACATTTGCCTCAATGGTGATTTTTGTTCTTTTTTTTTATGTTTAGAGTTTTTTAGGTCACGATGACGTTTCTCCCACTTGAAGCAACAGCGTTGTAAATGTTGCTTGTTAGTTAGCGGTGTTTCTAATGTAATTTATCCCCACACACCAGGGATTAAAAGTTGATCAGCCACCGGTTCAGCATTTCCCTGCAGGTTGGCCACAAACTATTAAAAACACGTTTAAATTAGTTGTATCGTATGTATCGCCTCTTGGTATAATAGCTTTGTAAATATTCTGCATCTAACTTTGCAGTGCTTCTAGTTAAAAAATATTTCCACCAAGCGGACATGCTGTAAATTCAAAGTTCAGTGAGCCACAATGCTGCGTTCTGTGCTAACCTCCTGCAAGCCGACTGCTAACCATGGACTGGATATTCTGCACAGAACCTACTGCACATCTCAAGAGATCCATCTCTGTTCACAGAACAGGTAAACAGTTTGTCAGTTAGCAGCCTGCTAGTAGAGAGGAGACTCAGCGGACGTTTCAGCAATACTTTTAAAAACATATAGAAATACATGTGCATATTTGGAAATGTCTGCAGGTTAGATCTGATGTTTTTTTAGACTGATAATAAATCAGATCTTTGAGGCTTTCATAGTTCAGACTCTAATACAGTGAATTTCAAAGCCACTTGATTGTATTATATTATTAAATGTATGTGTATTGAAGAAAAAGGGACTAAAAAGCGCATACGTCAAACTTCTCAGATGTTTTAAGTGAAGCACATAAAAACCATATTGTTTTTCTTGCAGTCGTTCACTACGTTGGGTTATACTGTCTCTTAAAATATTTGTTTTTCTTTTTAGCAAAGCAAAATGTGGTGGTTTAGTGGGCATTACTTTTCCACAGAACTTTAGGTCTGCATAAATGTTCTCAGCATTAATTTTTTTTTACCTCTGATTAAGATCCCAACCCTTTTAAGTCATTTGATATTGAAGTTTCTGTAAGAACTACTTGATTTAAAGTAAGATTAAAGATGTTCTTTGCTGCTGTTTAATATACGTTGTAGTTTAGGTTGCTTCAGCTAGTTTTTAGAAAAACTTGATGAACCTCTGTGGGAAATTATTGGGGCTCAGTGGAAACCAGGCCGTGCTCCGGTTGTGCTCCCTAATGTACGACAGAATGGCAAATGAGCTGAATGTGCCAATCCTGCTGTAGAGGGAATTTAAAGATTCCCAAATAAACGCAGACAGCATGTATGCAGCCATATGCCTCATGACGATCATATCAGAGGTCTGGTGTTTTGAGTTATTCATACAGTCCCCTACTGGTTTCTGAAAGTAAGGTCAATGATTTTTTTTATTGACAAAAAGTATGTTTTCTTTCTATACGTAAGCTAAATGACGCCATCAGGAGCTCAGTTGCAGTTTGAAAGTATGTTTGAGCTGCATCCTAAAGGAGGCATTTCTCTACTGCCAGAAATTATGTATTTGTCCCTCCAACAACTTAAGGTTTTGCATTTATAGATGAAAGCTAACATCACAAATGTCAGAAACTGTTGGACAGTTAGATGAAAATGCAGGTATTGTACGTTCCAACAGCTGCACCTTCATAACAGACTTTTCTCCACTTGCAATTCAGTGAGAAATGTTTGGCAAATTGTGCGAAGGTGTTTCTGTTGATCCGCTCTGCAGCAGACAGTGTGGAGTAAACATGCCTATCTAGGTAACTCTCCAACCACCTGTGCTTGTTTTCCCAGTGACAGCTTTCATGTTTGTTGCTTACCTTATAAAATCCTAACTGAGAGGGTTGAACATGTCCAAGAACTGGTATAAATGACAACCTTTTGGAGGAATCATTAAGTTTAATGTTTTATTGTCCACCTATGAAGAAAATATATAGCATTTCGTATGAATAGACATTAGTCTAAACTGGAAAATAGCTGAAAATATGTAAATCAGCCCTAATCAAACAGGTTGTATGGTTTTCCTTCTTGTTCTTTTTATGCAGGCAACCCTTGAGCACTTCAGCAGCTATTTAAGATCTAAGCTTTTGAATTTGATCTCATATACTTGTTGCATTTCTTTTTTTTATCTCATTTAGTCTGTCATTTTTCCCACTGTCATGTCAAAATTCTCCCACTGTTAGACAATAAATGATCTTATCTCTTTTGAGAAAAATCATCAATCTCAATATTTCTACCATCCAGATATAAAGGTTTACTCCAGACTTGAAATGTCTGGTTTAAATAGGACGGTTCCCGGTATATTCTAGGTAGTTTTTAAAAAAGAACATATGGCATTAATAGCATTTGTTTCCTGACAGGCCACCTGTTTTAAAACATAAGAATCAAATTGTAAAAAGTAAATGATCCCCCCATCTGTCCATCCATCCATTGCTGTCTGTCTTTTCATCCAACCAACCCCCTTATTGTTCTATTTATTCATCAGTCTATAATCTATTCATTAGTGTCTCTGCCTTTATTCTTCCATTTCATCATCCGTATTTCCCTCCGCTGGAGGCTTCTTCCCGTTAAAAGGGAGTTTTTCCTCTCCACTGTCGCTGCGTGCATGCTTGGTGTGAGGGATTGCTGTTGAGTCGATGAGTCGATGCAATTAGCTGGTTTTCCTTAGATAGAAAACTTTGAACCAATCAGACTGTTTGATCTGATTGAATTGTTTCTGTAAAGAGCCTTGAATGACACGTGTTGTGAACTGGTGCTATATAAATAAACTGAATTTAATTATAATTCATCCATCCATCCATCCATCTCTGGAACTATATTATTTAACCATCCAACCTTCAGTCCATTGGTCCTTTTTTAATCCCCACCTGTCTTATTATTGAAAAACACCAACATGTCTTTTCATTCATGCTCTTGTCCATCCATTCATCTCCCAGTCATCCACTTTCTTCAACCATCCCTCAAAAAATCCATTCATCATTATTATTTATTTATTTCCCTTGATCAGAGAGGTAACATGTTCATGGGAACCCAGAGAAACCCTTTACAGGAACTGATGCGAGGTCTAAAGGCATCCCCAGGCCAAATTGGATTAGAGATTCCTCCTGGTACCTTTGGGTCTGACCACCTCAACCAAATCATCTTAAAGTGCTGGAGCAACACATCAACTCCCAACCCCTTACCTGAGGCGCATGCAGCTGCCCTACAGGTTTCGACTTATTTTAGATCATTTTCAGAGAAGGCCTTCAATCCACTTATTATTTTATAGATTTGTTTTCATAAATTGAACTCCTGATACATGATTTATTTAGCTAAAGATTCAGTTAATAAAAACAGTCATTCTTTCTAAAGCCCAGTGTAAGCTGATTTGTTCTAGAGGGGGATTTGGAGAATAACATTCATCCATGTAGAGAAATAACACAAACATGGAGAGTTTCTTTATCACCACAATATATCTTTGTCTTCCTGAGCTGTTAGCTCAGCAGAGATAAAAGGCTTCAGGATGCAATCCTCCATCTGTGGCTCAGACCCAGAATAAAAACTGTCATTTTGGTCCAAGTGACATTAAATCTTTATCTTAAGATTTTATTTAAAATGTTTTAGCTTCTAAAAACATTAAAAACACCTTGAAAAACCTAACAGTTCTGAAGGGAAAACACAGATTATTTTATCTTTTCTCAAAAACACCCAGTTAAAAATAATCTAACTCACCTTATCAACAGTGTCTTCCAGTTCAGTGTCCTTGTGTTAGATAATAGCTTTAAACCCTGAACTGAGTGTAGATTGGAGGTGAGAGCTACATGGATGATTCATTGCTGACCTGAAAAAAAAAAAAACATGCCGCCAACATTAACATAAATTTGTAGCAGTAACCCTTTGAAACATTATCTGCTCTTTTAAACTTTATTTTTGAAATCCACGTTGCAACGTTACGAAACATGTACAGTATCTTGTGAATCAGGTAGCACCTTATTGTGTGCAGGGGGGGGATAGTTGAAAACTACCCCTGTTGCAGGACGTCTGTGCGTTCATAAGCATGGTGGCTGCCCGGTTGTGTCCAAGCCTGCTGGGAATACACCAGACAGCTGCGGCTCCACACTCCATGAGCATGACATGAACACACATCTGGTGAAGTACGCCTCCGCTCCATATCTATCCAGTGCCATCGTTAATCACTTCTGCTACCACACTTCTGTTTAGCCAAGATGATCTCATGATGTTCATGCAGATGTGGACAATCAGTCCTTATATACTACATTATTTTTGTTTTGTAGGCTTAAATGCAAATATGGGTATTGAAACAGACCCAGGAAGAATAGCAGAGTTGACTTTCGTCTTTGAAGCTTTGAGGGATGATAATGCTATATTAGTCTCTGGCTTATTGTTATTTATGTGTGTTCTTTCACTATTGTTGAACTCCTTAAAGCACGTCTTGTGCAGTCTGGAAAAGTTTGTAATGTAATTCTCTGTGAGTCTTGGGTAAACAAAAAATAAAATCGAGAACAATGTCCATCCATAGTTAACAATGTCCTGCATGTTTTAGATGTTTTTTTGCTTTAGCACACCTGAATCAACTGTTAAGATTACATTAAGATGACGCTGTAGCATTTGAAGGCATGGGGGGGGGGGGCATGCCACATGGATAATCTGTTTTTAAGCAAGGAGATATTTAAAATATTCGTTAGTTTAAAAAAACA
This sequence comes from Jordanella pulchra, assembly GCA_034780135.1. Classification (NCBI taxonomy): domain Eukaryota; kingdom Metazoa; phylum Chordata; class Actinopteri; order Cyprinodontiformes; family Cyprinodontidae; genus Jordanella; species Jordanella pulchra. Next base: position 11,973 of record JAUZNJ010059532.1, read on the forward strand.
CAACTTTACAAGGTTCCTGGAATGGAAACAAAACTTCTGCTGTCAATAAGTTCTTAAAAGAACAACTTGTTTATTATTTTATTGACTTTCTTAGTAAATTAAACACAGTTGATGGTTAAAACCCACAAATATATACAATTTTATCCATCAGTAGAGCAAAGTGATGTTGTTAAATTATTAGTTTTATTTTTTATATGTTATTTGTTTAGTTTTATTTTTATTTTTTTAACCCTACATTAGTTTCCCTTTGTAAACAAACTAATCGTCCTGTTTGTTGTTGGGTTGGAGCCCGTACCTTATGCTGGTTGTTTCATTCTGTGCATGCCATTCACTGTTTGGTTCAGTTTTCTCAGTGTCATAATTAATCCATATTGTTCAGTTGAGACAGATTTACTGACATCACTTGTTGAGGACCTGTTGCAGACTTTAATGGACCCACACCTCTCAGTGGTTTATTGCTCTGTCATAAAGTCGCTACTTTCCTTTGAAGATTTCCCGCCTTTCACAGCTTTGCCTTCCTAGTTTTCCTGAATGTTCTTGGAAACATTTGTTAAAATCCAATAATTACACATTTAACCAATTTTCTGACAGTTTGCAGAAGTTCTGCTTTCCTACTGTTGTGTTTCAGAGAACACAGTGTGTGTGTTTAGTTTTTTTTTTTGGTTTTGTTTTTTTTCCCCTGCATGCTGCTGATCTGATAAAACCACCTGCCTTCCTGTTTCGATCGGGTGACGTCTCTGCTCCATGCTGGTTTCACTGGTCTGATAAAGACTCGGCTTTTGGAAGAGCGACTTTTCCAATATGAAGGGAGAAACTGATGACACAAAAACTGCCTTATTGTAGCTGCTGCTAATATTTTAAACTTTAAAATCTTTCTTTAAAGATAAAATGTTTAAGGAAACAAAATGTGTTGATTTTATACATTATTGCTCAGTCTTTGAAATAATAGAATAAACCTCTTTTAAAGGTTGATTTTAGGTGTTTATTCAAAGCCAAGTGATTTAAATTGTCTTGCTAAAAATGGATTTCCACACCTGAACTCATCACCAACCGGGTTCATCCTCATTGTAGAGCCCTGCTGTGTCACTTCGTCCTGGTGAAATTACAAGCTCAGTGGACACTAGGATTTAGCAGAGAGGAAGATGTTTGCCCTCGAACTTGTTCTGACTTGTCTAGCTGTTCATGTGTCACTCACACATGACAGGATTGCATCAAAGTTCTGTGTTTGTTTGCTTGTGTCCTTTGTGTCCCTGCGGTATGCAGTCAGGCTGGTTTATCTGGGTTAAACAGAAAATAGGAGGTAGAGGAGGGACAGTAAGGACCGCCTCTTCTTCCTCTTCCTCTTGGATCGGCCCCATGTCCTTTCAAATCTTTGACGAATTTTGTTGTCAGTCTGCCCCCTAAAGGACTCCGCTTATATTCTCTCAAATATATTAGGGAAGTAATATAAAGGAAAAAAACATTTTAGCATGATCTCTATTTATAGTTTAAACATACATTGTTTTAGTTATTTTGGTTGTTTCTAATTGTTTTCGTTATCTGTTATGTTGTGTTTAGAGGTACTCTGATCAGGGTTTTATTAGTTAATTCCAGTTTTGTTTTTTGATTAACCAGCTGTTTTCTTTTGAAGGAATTTTAGTTCATTTATTTTAAGCAAGATTCTGCTGCATTTTGATATTTAAAGGATTTTCTATGTAATTTCTCCCTAAAATTAGAATACCTCCAAGTTAAGTTTTAAAATGTTTTTTGCTACAATGTTATGTAGAGGTTTAATGTTTCTCTCTATACCAATCTGCCTTTACCTGAAATTAATGAATTGCTAAAACATTAGGGTAAATATTATCAAACCAAACATGTATTTCTAGGCCAGAAGTGAAGTGACGAATGATGAAATGAAACTTCTTTTGTATGTTGTTTCCTTGGACAAATAAAATCATCAGAGGATAGAATGTGGAAACCAATGTAAGCCAGCAGACCTAAAAAAAAACCTACAGAAGCAGCACCAGATGACTACATTAATGGTTTGTTTTTAAAATGACATTTCAGATAAAAAGTAAAGACTCGATGAAGTACAACTCCAGGTTTCGCAGACTAACATTAATGCAGATTTGTTTGCATTTACTACAGTTTCTCATTTGTTTGTGACTTTTCAGCAGCTGTTTTTTATGCAGCGCTGCAGGCAGTACTGATAAGACAATTGTTCCACATTTAGAGGAGTCAACAGTTCCAATTTTTTTTTTCTCTGCCCATTAAATATGGCTCTGGACCGAGACTGTGAATTCAAATGAAGCTGAGTTTCAGTCAGAGTTGTTAAATGACTGCTGCTGTGTAACGTACCATTGGGCCCTACAGACTATTTATCTGTTCAGTCTATTTAATGCTAAAACAAGCCAACAACAAGTCAACTCTGTCTTCTTAAACTTTTTTCTCATGCACTGTTGCTCCTCAAAGGTATTAAACTAGGATAATTTCCACTAGTAGGTAGATTGTTTTGGGGTTAAATTTGACCATGTTGGAGTTCTTCTTTCTTTTAACAAAGTGGTTATTGTTGTTTCTTTTTGTAATATGAAACCAAGATCTTCATTTTATATAGCTTTATAAATCATTACTTCTCTCTAGATGTTTTCCATCATGTCCTAACGTCATTTATATGATTTCAAAAGTCAACCCCTAGTGAAGTTCAGCGGTTTATTGACATAAAAGCTGCGATCATTAAAAGAACTGAACTGAACTTAAAAGCCTTCCTTAGTTGACTTAATGCTGAAGTCGATCATGGTCTCCTTTGTTTTAGGGGTGTTGATGTGAAGCTTGTTAAGCTTACATCATGTGTCGGGGTCAGTGATGACTTTCCTCTGATCCGTTTCTGAAGGTTTGGAGGGCATGTTTGAAGCAGAATGGGAAAATATTAACAAGCCAAGATGTGGCATGCTGGACAGTTCACACATAAACACACTTTTTAAAAAACACAGGTTATTCTCCTTTAATTTGTACAGGATAATTTTTACATTAAAGAACTAAAATATTTGGATGTTATTTATCATGGCTAGTTTATTTTATTTTTTATTTTTTGCTTTTTTTTTGCTCATTAAAGGCTGGCATTTTAGCAGTAATATGTACAGTTAACTGTACATCTACAGGAAATCCCATCAGCCTTTAAAGGTATTCATTTCAAACAGCTATATAAATGATTTAACTTAACCTTTTGTTTTTAATCGAGTTTATAAAGATAAAAATGACATGTATATATTTTAGAGGATACTCAGAACTGCGGAGATTGTACACAGAGCCGCCCGTTGGCTCTTTGAACTCTACCTAAAGCAGCCTGTAGGGTGAAAGGAAACAAGTCCTTGTTAGGAAGAGGTCAGCCTCTTAATGCTCTGTGTGCTACACTGGTTTCTGTACTACGTAATTGTAAGGTGGTCCTTCTGCTCTCACCAGATGTCCTCTCACAGCTGTCTGGGAATTTAAAGCTGCTAGTATGGAGATAAAACCCTGTGTGTGCATTTTAATGAGCCAACCTGACAGTTACATAACACAGAAACCAGATTCCTTCTGTCCTAATAAAGTTATCACCAAAGGCAAATATGGTGGTTAAGCCTTTCAATGTATTAATGTTGTTCTGTATTCAATATTTGTTTACTTAGTTGTACTTATGTTTAGGTTCTGACTTTGTTGCAGATGGGATAAATCCTTATAATTACATTTGCATCTATTATTATCCACAAAAGCACACAGAGAGTCAGATAAATATAAATAAGCTAAGGGTGTTAGGATTCTGCTCTTTGGAGCATTGAATCAAAATATGAACTTTTTGGAGTTCAACTTCTTTATGTCTGGATGTGGAAAAGTAAAACATGACAGTGGATTTAGTGGTTCCTCTGAAACAGGAATCCTACAGCATGTGGAGGAAGAGATGGATTCTATCAAGAAAATACAAATCATGTGAGAAAATACCACAGAGTGTGTGAAGCATCTGAAAACTCAAACAGAGCAAGGAGGCAAATCTTAAGGTCCTCAAAGGCTGGATTTCAGAAGGCGTCCTGAAATACCAGAAAGGCTATTAATGCTCTCAAACTGGAACTGTATTAAATATATCTGGTGAATTCTGAAAAAAGGTGGGAATAGATCACAATCCAAAGAATATGGATGAATTTGAGGCTTTGACCATGAGAAGCAGGATCAGAATAATCAGCAATCCCCCAGAGCCTGGAGCTTGGCTTTAAATTTTTTCAAGTAAATCAAGGGAAAAGGTGCTTTACTAACTACTAAGGATACCCGTCATGAAAGAGGTTAGACTTTTTTTGTTTAATTTGCAGAAATTAATCATAGTTAGTTCACTCAAATTGCTCTCGTGTCATTTGTTAATGAAAAATAGCTGCTAGTTTGAATATTTTTGTCAGTAAAACCTAATTTTCTGTAAATATACTCCATATTTACTGGGACATGAATTAGACACATTTTTCATGTCTTTTGACATAACGTGGTTTTGTGGGTCACCATCCTGTATTTTTTTTAAGCCCCCTTTGACCGCCATGACTTCCCCTTTGACACATCCACTCTAAATCACATGCTCATGCAGCAATTATAAGGGAAATCGACAGTACAGTGTCATCACGGTTTCATGATGAGAGAGTGACTTCCTGACCCGAAGTCAAAACAGTAGGCAGGGACTGATGGCAGCGATGCGTTTCAAGAGAAGTCTTTTGAGAGCCATTTCAATACACAAAGAGGAGGAGGATGTGTGTCCTGATATATCCCCATCAGAACTAAAGGTAATCAGTCTTTTTACTTGATTTATAGAAGGCAGTGCTGTTGTTTCACTCATCTACTGTATATGTGGTGGGGTGGGCAATTGATTGCATTCAAATTTTAAAATAGTTTTTGTCACATTACATTTAAAAGGAGTAAAACACTGTTTTTCTTACCGCAGCCTCTTAAAGTGGGGGGGTAATATGGAGAGTTACAGTAACATTAAATTCATTCAACAATGGACTCTGGACAAGCGATTTTCCAAGGTCATGAAAACAATGAAATCCTGGAGTGAAACATTTACATGCTGGCGGTTACTGCAAAAATAAAATCACAATCACAGTTTTGGTCACATAAAACAATGCAATTTGGATCCTCGGTAAAATCGTTCGCCTCTTATATACAGTGCGTGTTTATAAAGCTGAGGTTGTGCATTAAATGGGACCCTTTGCCTTACTGTGCATTTCATTCTCAAGTTTACCTCCAGACTGTTTGTTCAGGTCCTGCATATTTCATTCCCATTGATCTCCATGCAATAAAAACATCCCAGGGTCCAATGTTTGCACGCCTCGAAGCTCTGCTATTATTTATGACTCCTCTTCACTGTGGCCAGGCAGTGTCAATGCAATGTTCGACATTAAATAACCATGAGGGGTCCCTCGTTGAAATAATCTGTTGTTCAGGTGGCTTTTGTCTGCTTTTTCAGCCACAGGTAGTCCTTGTTTACTCATTGATTTATAACTACTTTATATTAATTATTAATCAAGCATTTGTTTCCTCAAACTATTTATCATCAAAACCTAAGAAGCTGAACGGCTGAACCTTAATAAAACTAGAAATTGTGCTGCATCTCAGAATAGCTCTCTCTCTCACTTGCTCCTTCTGGTTTATCATTTAAATTTTCCAATAGTTTAAAGTTACAAAGTTTTAACTGGTTGTTTCTATATCTACAACTATGCCAAACTGTGTGTTTATCTGCTTAGTCGTTGGGATTTATTTGAGGCTGTATTAACTCCGAATGTTTCTCAGACAGTGTTTGGTACAAGTTCAATTTAAAACAGGATATGACACGTAAATAATATCTATCTTTGTAATTCTGAAGCTTCTGTAACTAAAGTTCCCCAATTTACTAAAAAAAAACATAGGAAAGACAACTTTGCTTTGTATAAATGCACAAATAAATTAGGTTTTCAGTTTATATCCTATAGTTTGGTAATAGTAGACTTTTTAGGTTTTGAATTTAGATTTGCAAGTAATTAAAGCTGATTTTTTTCAGAAAGTTACATAAAGACGTGCAGCTACACTGTCACTATGTGAAATTTAAAATCTGTCCCTAGACTACAAAATTAAAAGACTGTTTTTTAGAGGGAAAGGTTTTTTTTCTGTTTGTAGCTGTAGGGATCAATGTGTCCAAACTGTCTTCGTAATGTTCTGCAAGCATCTTTAGTTTTACTTCCCCTTTTGTACCTAACATGGGACTCCGGCCCCCTAACTTATATAACGGCAGCTTCATTCTTCTCCTCCTCCTTATTTAATTTCCCGCCTGAGGAACAGCATCAAAATCAGTTTGATATAGAAAATATAATGGTGCCCTGCAAACATATTTAGATTCAGTTCGATCCTTTCCACATTTTTTCACCTGACGACAAAGTTAAAAATGTTGCTGTTTACTGCATCAAAGAAGAGAGATGATAAAACAGAGATGAGAATTTTTTTACTGCACTTCATCTGAAGTTTTATATTTATAAAACTTGCAAGCGTTGATACCTCTTCAACCTTTTTCATATTTTCTCTTATGTTTTGGACCTTAAGGAAAGCCTCAAGCAAAAACACATCGGTCTGCTAATAGTGTTTTTTTTTTTTCAATGTACTTCAAGTATTGCTGAAGTTTTTACCTCACCAACACAAAGTGGGATATATTGGCCAAATGGTAGGAAGATGACATGGTTTATAACAGTTTTCCAGAAATGAACAGATGTGTAGCAAAACATTTTTACTTATCTACAATATTTATCAGCTCTTGCTTCTCTGTAGTTACTAAAGGTGAGCATCATCCCCACAGCATGATGCATCCTGTGCCAGATGTAACTCTGGGGATTGTGTATTTGAAACAAATAGCCTACCTTTTTTTGCATGTCTCATCCAACCATACTTTTGTTTGTTCCCTGCAGTTTAAGTTGGCCGATTTATTGCTTTCTTTAAACAATTATCTCCTTTCTCTAACTCTTCCATAAAGGCTAGAATTTGCTGCATTTGATCCACCTCTCATCCCATCCTTTGTAATTACATATTAGGGGGTTCTTGACTGATTCTGTTTATTGATCCTCTTGTTTGCCTTTTTAGTTTATGTGGACTGTCAAGTTTTAATAGGTTTACATTTATGTTCATATGAATCAGATGCTCAAATACTCCACTGATGCCTCCTTTATTGCACTTTAATGTAGTAGCTACTAATGTTGGGCGATATGTAAAAATTTTCTAGCTTATATTCATCAGTCCACTTAATGGCGATAGATGATATATTCATGCAGGTGACTTTGTGGATAAAGACAAGCCCCCCCTTCCGAGCGCATCATCTGCACGGCCGATAATATTGTTAACTACCTGCGCACACTGCTAAAACCCACTGAGTTAAACATGCTTGTTGTCAAAATACATCCTGTCCAGTGAGAATAGTTTCCTTTTTTCCAGTCGTTCTGACTACTTTATGAGACGTTATAGTTTTTTCATCGTTACTCGTTTGTTTACTTGAAAACGCAAAATCGAACAGACTGAAAACTTTTTTTTTAGTTTTTTTTTGTAAAGTGCAGAGCTTCACCTTTTTTATTCTCTTGTTGTTTAGCTTTCTATTTGTTGTGTTAAAATCAAATCTAGAACAAAGAGGCCTGTAAACACACAACCTGCCTCTCTCTGGTTCTGGTTTGACTGTTAAAAAAAAAACAAACAAACAAAAACCCAGCTAGCCTCTGGTTTGGATCAGTTCTTTCTTTCTGTCTCAGTAGATAAATCGCTGCTGCACGGTGGCTCTGGGGAAAAGTCCTACAGATGGAAGGAGTTTGTGTTTACTGTTAAAAACAGGCCTTTTTTTGTCGTAGGCCCAAAAAAAGAAACAAACAAACAAAAAAGGCTCTTAAAAAAACACAGTTGAAGGGCTGATGGTCTATAGATTCCTCCAGTCGCCCAACCTTAGTATCAAGAGACAGTTTATTTGATAGTCTCTAATTTTTGGGCCACCAGGTTGAGCGGACACTTTCCCCTGTCGTGTGTCTGAAAGATGCTAAAAAAGGAAGATATTCTATACATTTTTGCCACAGATGGGCAGAAATTCCAATATTTGTGTTTGATGTTTTATAAAGGATTTCACAGATAACCTTTTTTTCTTTGCATTTTAGATTTACACAAAAAAGTAAACAAATTAAATATTCAGTATTTTTAGGGGCTTGAACCGCTAACCCTTCGATTGCAGGGTAACCTCCTGCAGTCGCCCCTGACTGTCAAACTGAATATTTGTAAGGCGGGAAACAGGCCGATGTGTGATTGGCTGGTGGTGCTCAAGCTGGTGGCACAAATATCACGCTAAGTTTTAGGTTGAGAGCAGAAATACAGCCGAGCGTGAACAGTGCGAGCAGAAAGATAGGGTCGAGGGCGAGATCTGTATGCACAAAATCGATCTCTGTGCGCTCAACCTGGTGGCACAAAAATCACCCCTTAAATCTTTAAACAAAGCAGCTGTGTGGAGGTCATAGGACTGCATCATGTAAACAAGAAAATTAAACATGGGAAAGTTTGTACAGTGGATATTCTGATTTTCTCACAAACTGTACAAACATACACACAAATTAAAATAAGGATGTTTAATTCAGACTAAATCCGTTTTACAAACCAGACCTTTATGATCCCTGGCAGCAGCAGCTTTGTTTATGCTTCGTAGTGTCTTTTTTTCTTTAGACTAATTTGGTGCCACATCATGTTACAATGAGGGGTCAGTGTCGGAGTCCTGCAATGAACAGGCCTTTCTTATCCATCAGTCTCCCCTTATCTCACATCACTGAGCATTTGCTGCCTTTTTCAGAGCTGTGGATGTTTCCATTCCTTGTCTCTGAACACAAGTCCACTGTCCTTTATTGCTTTATCTATTTACAGATGTCACATTGAACTTTTCTATGTGAGATATTCCAAACTTGTAATATTGTTCTATAACAAAAGACTAAACTAAACTTCTCCACAACTACTTTCCTGTCTTGTTTGCCGAGTCGCTTAGACTAAATTATGATGTTACCAAAAGGTCTCAACAAACCTTTGAGACTGTTTCAGAAGGGCAGTATTCATACTGAGACCAAATTACACACAAGGACGACTCTATTTACTAATTATTGGGCTTGTGAAGGTAATTTGTTGCACTGGTTTCTGTACTGGGGTATTAAAGAGTTTGTGTTATTCATTTATTGATTAATAAATCAACAAATATTGGGGATCATATATAATTTTCTTTTACTTAATGAATATTCTCTGCTTTGAAGTTTCTTATCAGACCAAATTTTGATAAAATTTGTAAAAAGCTTTCTGTGCACCTAGATTTTAGGCTGTTTGTGTTGAGATAAAAGGTGAATTAGTTTTATCACAAAAACCTAATTCACTTTCCAGGAACTTTTCTATAATAGATTGATTGCTCTGTTTTCGTTTTCACAGACAGTTTCTACATCGGGCCAAGGCCGCTCAGAATCTCCAGTCTACACCAACCTCCAGGAACTGAAAATTACCAAGACAAGTCTACCCCCCCAGCCGTCCGGCTCACCCATTCATGCAGTCGGCGACTGGGAGACCTACAAGGACCACAGTGGGAGACACTACTACTGCAACCGCTCCACCCACGAGAGGACCTGGAAGCCCCCGAGGACCAAAGACGCTGGCAGCGGTAACTCCAGGGAGGACAGACACAGCACCGGGGAGAGCTCTGAGGTAAATTGAAAAATGGAAGGCAAACAGGCTAATGCAATTGTTTGGTATATACAAAGCTGAAGGGGCAGTTTAGGCAAAATAAGATCATTTTTTTATCAGGCTTTTATTTGACTTGACAAAGTTGAAGAAAGACTCTAAGAAAGTCAAAGTTCTCTCTTATTGGGTCAAAACTGTTTTGAAACCATTTCAAGCATTCATAACGACACTTTAAAACATTACCACCGATGTCTATTATTGGATAGCAATGGACAAACACCACCGCAGACAGGATGCTTTGTCTTAAATTAATAAAAGCTGAGGAAAAGTATTCAAACACTTAACAGTTTTCATATATTATTTCACAGTTACTTGCAAACTTGTGCAAAAGTTATGAACCACCAAAATAAAAATAAAGAAATAAACCACCCAGATTTCTTGCTTCCAAAGAGTCAGAGTACCTCCTAGTCTTTTATTCATACTTTGCCTTGTGATTCACTGGTTATGCTAAAAAAAATGTGGTAGGTTGACATGTTTAGGAAACAAGTAAAAAAAGCCTGATTTATATCACTGTTTTATATGACTCTGATATCAAATCAGGAGAAACGGCGCTTTACGTTCAGTTATCAAGCATTCACGCACACACTGATAGCTGCATTTTAGCCACAGCTGTCCCGGGGCTCAGAAGCGAGGCTGCCAAACACAGGCGCTACCTGAATTGTCTTGCCCAAGGACACAACAAACCGACAACCCTGCGGTTGAAAGGCAGCCACTGTTGTCACTAAAATCCCGCTTTTATTCAGTTCGATTGTGTTTCCTGTTGATTTTTAGATTCAGCTAAAAAAAGGGGGGGGGGGGCATTATGTTTCCCAATAATCTGCTGAATGAAAATAACTTAATAGTGAATGTTGAAGCTCTGTAAATAAAGTGCAGTTTCATTCAACTAGAAATTAGTTGGTGACCAAAGTTGGACCATTTGCAACTTGGTTCATCAAGAACAGTTGCCTTGCAGTTTAAAACGCCATAAGCTGACCACTTTCTGCACTACTTGCAAGAGCTTCTGGGTAATGCTTACACCCAGAAATGGAAGATGGCAATGAAGGGAATAAAAGCCTCAGTGAACTATTTTCAATACCAACGAGGTAATTAAAATCAAGAAAGGGAATATAAGTAGGTTTTTAAAATGTTTTTAATTTTTTTATTCACTACATGTCCAGAACTGTTTGCATTTGTTTCACACTGAGTGGGTATGAGAGAGCAAATGTTTTAGCAGGTAATAAGGTTGAGCGATTGGACGAATCTGTCGACGATAGAATTAGCCCTTCAACGATGTTTTTTTAAGAGACATTTTTGTTTGTTTGTTTCTTTTTTGAGCCCACAACAAAAAACACCCAGAAAGGACTGTTTTTAACGTCACACACAAACTCCTCCCAGAGCCACCAGCAGTGATTTATCTAATAAAACATGAGACAAAGAAAGAAGTGATCCAAACCAGAGGTTAGCTCTGTTGTTTGCTTTGTATTTTATTTTAACAAACCATAACCGGAACAAGAGCAAGGCAGGTTTTTTAAGTGGGTTTATGGGACACTCTGTTTGTTACGGATTTGATTTTAATACAATAAATAGAAAGTTAAACAACAAAAGAATAAAAAGGAAAATTCCCTCCCCAAGTGAAAATGCATGGTTTATATATAAAAAAAAAAAGAAAATCTCTGCCCCAGTTTTCAGTCTGTTTAATTTTGCGCACTCAAATAAAGAAATGAGTTACGATCAAAAAACTATAACGTCTCATAACGTAGGAAGAACAACTGGAAAAAAGGAAACTATTCCCACTGGAAAGGATGCATTTTGACAGGAAAACAAGCATGTTTAACTCATTGGGTTTTAGCAGTGTGCACAGGTAGTGCTACAAAATCACCTGCATGAATATGTCGCCCATCGCCATTTAGTGGACTGATGAATATCGGTTGGAAAGTTTTTACTTATCACCCAAACAACAGCAGGTAACAGGAGGCTCAATGTGAGGACAGCGAAACAGCTGTTTTAGATGTTTGCCTGTTTAATTTCTGTCTGTCTGTTATACAGCAGAGTGGGTTAGGATATTTTTTGCATTTTACAAATCTCAAGAGGTTTGGTTTAAAGAATGGCTTTGACCTTCAGGAAAACCTTTGATTTTCAAACAGCTGCTTTAAAGCAATAATACATAGAAAGCAAAAATGAGTCAAGAATTTTTGCAGGTTGGGGCTGAAGGTTTAGATTTTATTTAAAGTGAGGCTTAATGAAGCCTTTAAAATTGCAGTGCTGGTTTAAACCAAAGAGAAGGCATTTCAGAATGTATTTTTTTATTTATTGATTACAGTTTCCATGGTTACCTCTTTGCTGTAGATCTTTACTGTTAAGTTGGGAATGTTTGGTTGAGATGTTTCCTCTCTGAAAGTGCTCATCTTTTCCTTTAATGAGCGAAAACATAAAAAGATTCATTTTTTTCAGGGCAGAATAATCTGTAGACCACGAAATACTTTATTTAAACTAATGAAGAGTTCACAGCTGATTTAAGACAGATTTGCATACCTGCTCTTCCTCAGTCTGACATTTTTTAAAGTAGGTAAACCACCCCTGTTAAAATATGATGAAATCTTTATTTACAAATAATTTTACCCTTTTACTCTAAATTAGACCTAAAAAAAAAATGAAATGCAATCCAGATCCATTTGTTTTTTCAGTTGCCGTCAGCACTGTCTGATAGTTATATCTGAGAGAAGGTTTTGTTTTTTGATAAACGGCTCGTTTAAGATTCGTCAAATGAATAAAACGTCTCTAACCTGAGAGCATGCACCAAATGCGCTGATCTTAAATGAGGCTGCAGTGTTTTTCCTTTAATTAGGCGAGTGCAGCTCATCAGCACTGACTGTCTGTGATTAGGATCAAATAGGTGATGTTCTTTCACATAAGTTTGCCTCCCTTGATTCGAAGAGTCATTAAATGGCTGCACCAGACTGCCACCTACAGGCCCTGAGCTTTAACTCCATCTGTTCGGTATCAGTGCACACATTCCTCAGACCTGCACCTCTTTCTGCAACATCAATCAGAAACACTTGTGATTTTCTGCTCTCTAAATCTCTGTAGGGTCTTAATGGTGGCGGGCTGTTTCTAGGAAATATCTGCACGTCTCCTGTCCTTCTGTGGTGAAAGATTCTTTCTGTTTTTTTTCCCTTTCCTTTAATGATAGACAACTCCTCTCTCGCTCTCGCCATCTTTCCTTCCCTTCCTGTCGCTGTCCGTCAGAGGACTCCAGCCTCTGTCCTCAGAGGACGCCTGCTTCAGCGCTTACTGTAGCCAGTCAGACGGCCAGTATGGCTCCCCTCTGCGTGGCTGGTCCGAGGAGATGGACGAACACGGGCACACGCTGTACGTCAGCGACTATACTAACGAGAAGGTACCAAGCGCTCAGAGCCGGGCTGCTGTGTCTTTGCTGTTTTTTAGAGATTATTTTCCTCTCAGTGTGTGACTCTCATACTTTGTTTGCACTGGTTTGACCAAAACATGGAAAATTTGCTACTAAAATTTTTTTTTAGTTTTCAGCCAAATGTCACAAAGTTACACGTTAGAAAAACGTTTCTGTTTAAGCTTCTATATTTGTTATCTGGAATTAAATATGTCTTCCGTGTCTTTTTATTAATCATTATTTATTATATATATATGTATACACATTTCTTTTCTTTACTGTTTGCGCTAGTGGTTAAAACATGTTGATGACCAGGGAAGACCTTATTACTACAGTGCTGACGGCTCCAGGTCAGAATGGGAGCTGCCAAAGGTAAGACTCTGAAGCAGTCAAAAAATAGAAAAAAAAATAAACCACCACCAACCACCTCCATCTTACCATCTTAGTAGAAATAAAAGTTAAGAGACGTAAGGCAAGGCAGGTTTATTTGTATAGTACATGAAATGGACAATATAAGAAAAATAAAAGCAAATAAACATTAAAAATATGAATAAAACTGTTGGACCGCAGCCTTACACTAAAACTACCTCAGTTAACAGGGCAGCTCTAAACAAATGGGTTTTTAACTTTGACTTCAAAGAACTCAGGCTTTCAGCAGGTTTACAGTCTTCTGGCAATTTGTTCCAGATAAGTGGAGCGAAGGATCTAAATGCTGCTTCTCCATGTATGGATCTGGGTGGACAGAGTTGGCTTGAACTAGAACCTGAGTGGTTCTGGGAGGTTGATGCACCGACAACAAATCTGTTATGTACTGAGGTTCTGATCCATACAGTGATTTATAGACTAACAGAAGGATTTTAAAGTCTATTCTCTGAGCTACAGGGAAGCAGTGGAAGGATTTGTAAAAAATGCAAAAGACAAAATGACTCCTGAGTTTTAACTTTGTCGTGTAACTAAGAACAGTTTAGTGCAGAAAGGTAGAGACGGAGTTCTGATCCTACAGTATTCATTCAGTTTGTGGAAGTAAAAGTCCATTTTAATGAAGTTCATATTTGCAGGATGACCTAAAGTTTCCTTTTTTAAACTCACATTGACCAATAATTGCCTCATTCCATTAATGCAGATTTATAATTTCACTGCCCTTCACTGCTTCTACCTGATTCTTCTCATTTTACTTCCAGCTGTTCAAAAGATTTAATAGACTTTTATTTAAACATTTAGTTAACAGATGGCAGTTTTTCTTATCTTAACTCCCATCAATTCATCTATTTACTTCTAACTTCAATTTTTAGATGTTGATCCCTCTGTATAATTTTGTCATTTTATTATAATAATTTACCTTTTGCACCTTTATCTTAACAATTGTTTAGAGTCTCTGTGAATGACATTTTGACCACTCGACCATTGAAACAAAAACTGCCTCATTAGGTTTCATCTTCTAATTATTAGGAGAAAATGATTTGGGGGTTTTGTTTTTTTTCCCTCTTGCAGTATAACCTCTCGCCACCTCAACTGGGCGGCGATGGAACAAAAAGTCGTAGTTTGGACAGGAAGAATGTGGAGCCCATCGTCTTGACAAAGTTGAGACACAGCGCCTACGTCCAGGAGCCGAGTGAAAAGGTCTCCGCTTGCAACGTTTTAACTCAGAAAATGCTGTGTAGAATAAAATGATGTATATAAGCATAAGCTGTAACCTGTATAATGTTTGAGCCCATGGTCTTAGCTGCAGACATGTTCCTTTGCAGCGGCTGTTTAAAAGCAGGCGGGTCCGCTCAGGTTCTGTCCGCCAACACCCATACAAACAGCAAGTCAGTAGTCTGTCCCATAAGAAAACGAAACTCTGTCTGAACACACAATCAGCTTGCATGAAGATGATCCCACAACTAAAGCAATGATTTGACCTCTTCTGCTGTGATAAACAGACTCAATTCAGCTGATTTAATAAAGACAAATTGAGATTTTATCTGCATTGGGATGAAATAAGACATGGGGATGTTTTAAGTTTTCTCTGAATGTGACTTTGGCATGACCATCTTTATTGATAACCCACTTTGACTTCACACACTCTGACGTTTTATAATCTCCCTCCTAATTATCATCTTTTCAGTCGCCTCCATCTACTTAAACTCACATCATCTTCTCATTAACCAGCTCTTGTCTAAACTGTGTGAAACTGCTTCTCTGTGTTTTGTTTTCTACCCATGTTTGTTTACTAGGAAGCTCCTCAGACACCCAAGTCTCCCCCGCCTGACTTTGATTTGAGCCCTACGTCACCAAAGCCCCCCGGCTCCGTTAGTACTCGCCACTAACTCTACGGGCTGCGGTGCTGCTTTAACGAGCCTCAGCTATGAAATGAGTCACAGCTTTTTGCAAGGTTCCTACACAGGATGGAGATCCTAGAAACATCTGGAAAGATAAAAACAATCTGGATCTATAAGCCTTAATAACACAGAACAAAAATACTGAACTGGATACCCTGTGTAGGAACTGTTTGATTTTTGATTGAATTAATGAATTGAATGTATTTTGCATGTTGGGATGATCCAAAAAAAATCTGAACTTTGTTGGTTTAACTTACTGAAATGTTCCAAAGTAGCAAACACAAACTTCATCCTATTTTATTGAGATTTTATGTGATAGACCATTACAAAGCAGCACACACCTGTAAAGATGAAGGAAACTGATGTGAAGAAATCCTTAAAATAAAACTCAAACATGGTGGCCGATATCTATAAGGAAGAAATTAATCAGAAAATTAAAAAAAAAACACCTTTGCTGTATAAAAGCCTCAGAGGTTTGTTAGACAACAATTCAGGGATAAAGCTGCACCTTTTAGATGTGTCTCTGCTTCAACATACCTGAGTCAAATAATCAGGTCATTAGCAGGACTCTAGAGAACTTGGGTGCATATTGAGGAGACGATTTAACAATGGTTAAAAGTGTGGAAGCAGAGATGCATCTAGAATGTGCAGGAAAACGGATCTCAAGGGCCAGATTTGAGGATACCTGCTGCCATCTTGAGATATAATTCAAGTTGCTGTCTGTGTCGTCCCACAGTTGTCCCAACAGTTTGGGCAAAGACAGCCTCAGTCCCGTGCTTATTTTAGAGGAGCTGCAGAGATCCACATCTGAAGTCAGAAAATCTGTTAATAGAGAAAACAATTACTTAAAGATCCTAAAATATGGAATATAAGGAAGAGTGGCAGGAAGAGGCAGTGAAGATCACACGAGATCACGAAACATGCATGAGACTGAAAATCAGCTTTTTGTCCTACTTAAAAAAGAAACGCTATGAGCTATACATTTACATGAACCCTTCATCCAAGCAGTGAAACATGGTGGTTGCAGCATCATGCTGTGGAAATGCCATTCTTTAACACGGATTGTGGTCAGAATTGGTGTCAAAGATGGATGGATGTATAAACACGATGGGGGGAGGGGAGAAATAAAAACAAAAAACACGTTCAAAACGTGTGACTGGAGCAGAGGTTCGCCTTCCAGCTGGATAAGGACAGTAAACCTACAGCCAATAGGTGGTTTAGATGAGTGGTTGTTAACGCTGGTCCTCCAGGCCCGCTGGTCCTCCAGGCCCCCTGGTCCTGCATGTTTTAGATGTTTCTGTGCTCCAGCTGCTTCAGGTGATTCCATTACCTCCTCATCTGGCCATCAGGTGCTACAAAAGCCTTTTAAGCAGACATTCATAAATGTCAGAGAAATACCTAAAATATACCAAGAGATTTAGATCAAAGCAATTTCAATTTGGAGGGGATTTCTGGGACTTAAATCCGACTGGGAATCTAGCACAACACGTCATTGAGTTTGACTGTACTATGCGTCGAGCTTGGGCTGTTATTCCAAGAAAATTGAGCAAACATTTCAGTTTTTGGAGAGAGACGCGCTTGCTAAAGAGCTGCAGCTTTAATGGCAGTGAAGGCTGTTTAATAAGGAATTATCTCAAGTGGAACTAAATGTATTCCCCCGATTATCCATTGCTTTGTGCCAGTCTGTCTCAAATTCTCAGTAAAATACATACAAGTTATAGTTGTAGCATCGAAAAAGCATCAGGGTTCAAACACTTTACAAAGCAATTTATGCTGATTTAGGTTTATTCAAATATGTATGAATCAGTTCAAGTAGTTTGTGGACTAATCTGAGTGCTGTTGTTGCTCTGGTGGCTGGGGGCTTACTTTTTTTGTTTTCATAATAGAGCTACACACTGCTTTTTGTTTTAAAGGTTTTTTCCTGCCTCCTCTCATGATCCTGCTCCAGGTCTCAATCAGATCTGATGCTGAGTGACGTTCTTGTATAAAAAAGGTTAAATTGTTCTCTGACCCTTTGTGCTGCTGCTCCTTGTCTTTTGCAGACGTCTGAAAAGTGCGGTGTTCTGAATGTGACCAAGATTACAGAGAATGGGAAGAGAGTACGGTGAGTGGCACTGCCCTCAAACACAAACGACGGGAATCTGATTTTCCTTTACTTTAGGCTTTGATCTTAAATACATCCTGAAAAGAAATCATTTTCCAAATTAGCAGATGGTCTTACAGGATAGTTTTCTTATCTTTTTGTTTCGTCCCAATAATTTGTAACATTTAGAAATGTACAAATACTTTTGATTCAGTAGTGTTAATATTTTAATTGTTAAGCGTTTTTGTAACATCCAGGTGTTTTTAGGTCTGGAACCTGGTGTTTATAGTCGTGTGTATATTTTGCAGGAAGAATTGGACTTCCTCCTGGACAGTCCTGGACGGTTCAACACTGCTGTTTGCCAAAGGACAAGGAGGGGGGTCGAGCTGGGTAAGGGTTTTTGTTTCTACTTGGATTTCAGCATTGTTGGGTCATTAAGGAGGCTTTCAGTGTTCAGTTCAATATGAGATGCATTAATACATTGATGAACCTCCTGTATGAGATGCAGGGATTCACCTATTAGCTCTTTTTGATGTGACTTTTATTTTCTGTCAAACAGGTTTATCTTTTTTTCTATTTATTAAACAAAAGAAAAAGGGAGAATAATTATTTGAAAGTTTAAAGTGTTTAAAGATCAGTTTTGAAAGGAGTTATATAAGTTTTTGAATCTTTACAGACAACAGGCTTCTTGCTTTTATATTCTTTTTCTTTTTTACTAGCAGTCCTTTGTAAATTAGCCTTTGACTTGCAAACCTTTGTACAGCACAGCCGTTGCTTTGTTTTATTATGTAACACTGTCTTACTTGCTGCCCTTCATTAAATAAACGTACCTTTTTAGGCCTCATAAATCATTGTTGGAGTTAAGTTGCTTAACCAATAAAAGTACAAGTAAAACTAGTGGTAGACCTTCAGAAAAGTTACAAGAAAGTGAGATTACTGTGAAGGGGAATAGAAAGAAATAAGGTGCTTTTGCATTTTAATGTGAATTAAATCAGTATTCGCTCATATCAAGACGGCTCCAGGTTCGGATCCCCTCCTGGCATCTTCCGACATATCATTAGCAAGTTGTCCTTTTCTATCCGTGGTTCTTCTTTTAATACCCTACCCTCATTTCAAAAACCAAAACCGTTGTGTTGGTTGCTCCTAATTGTCCTTACCCATGAGCTAGCATGATTATTCATCCTGTGTCTCTATGATGGACCGGGTCTCTGTCCAGACTCTACTCTTCCTCTCACCTTATGGTTGCTGCAGATAACCACCAACCCCACACCACTGAAATCTGCAAGCATAAGCAGGTTTTGACAATAGAGGAATGTTTGTGTGAAGGTGCAAAACCTTTTAAACATCAAGCAGCAACAAAGTCAGATTTTTGTACAAATAAGTAAGATCAAGTTAAATGCTCTTATTTTTACTGTTCACTTTATTAAAATATAACCACAGTGTGCAAAAAAAAAACATCAGTCAGTCAGAAGCTTGTGATTGAAGTACATCTTTGTAATGATGTGTTTATCATGTTTGGAGGCACGTTTACTGCTGGGCCTGTATTCAAATAATTGTTTTGTTGTTTCTCCGTTATGGAAATCAAACTCTGACAGCAGAACAGTGACTCTAAATATGCTAATTATGTAGAGCATCACATCATCCTCTTTTTATCTTCCCTTTTATGCAACAGAAACATTCAGCTGTTCAGATGTTTATTTTTATCATTTATCTCTTCCCTGTCCAGTTTGGGGGCAGTCAGTCCAAACCAGAGTTCACTGTGGATCTCAGGGGGGGATCGGTGGACTGGGCCCCAAAGGAAAAGTCCAGCAAGAAGAATGTCCTTGAGGTAGGAAACCAAAATCATCCTGTTTATGTATTAAAAGTCTGTTTGTTCAGAATCAGTGAAACGGATGCATAAAATCACACTAGAGAGATGAAAACCGATGTGTAATTAAATTTCACCCCATGACTGAAGAGCTTGTAGAAGCGCCTCTTCTGGATGTTCTAAGTACAGATTTTATTGTGTCTCCTGCAACACCTTGATTGTTTTTTTTTAACAGCCTTACTGTGGGAGACATGCTGCTGTTACTGGGTTCATTGTCATGTTGTTGACTCTTTATGGGCCTTCAAGACCAATGACCTTCACAGGGTTTTTATTTAGGTGTACGGATGAGCACAGGTTCTTCAGAGTGACTGAATGAAAAACAAACAGCTATGACCTCCTTCCTCCGTGCCATCTGGTATAAAGTGATTTGCCGTCAGATATCTCCACTTTAAGCTCCAATACTCTAAGGCAAACAGTCTAAATAGGTGCTCTCACTTTTCTTATTTTTTTTTTTTTGCATTACTGTCTCTATCTGACCCTGAGGTGAATCTGCACGCCTAAGAAAACTGTAATGACCCAAAAGTTTTCTGTTTGTAAACTGAATTTGCCTTCTCTACTATGAATCCCTTCCTACACCACTGATGTATTTTCTCCTTCAAATAGTTTAAACATCTGTATGTTCGTTACCAGGGGTCCGCTCGCATTCATGCAATGATGAGTTTCCCCTGCCTGTTAAGGTTGCTCTTATAACCTAACAGATATGTTGTTTTTCACACACAGCACTGTTTTTGATGATTCATTAAATAGTTTTACTTTAATATTTCTCCGGAAATCAAACTTTTTAGCATTTATTACTAAATTTCTACAGATTTGGATGACAGTACTTTATTATTATTATTAGATATTTTCTACCAACACCAATAAAACTTTGCTTGATTGTGTGAAATAAAAACTTTTAAAATCAAATCAAAATCAAAAATTAAAATGAGATCTTTAAAAACTAGAGAAAACACCGATTCCCTTCTTTACATACAGCTGTAAACAGTTGTGCTGTTTCAAATATGAAGCTCTTATTATTTACCCAGTGACAAGTTTTAAGTGTTTATTTCTGATTATTCTGATGATTATGAAATTCAAGTATCGGCTAATATAAAGCTACAGACTTTACACTCCTCATTGATGCAGTTATTTATGCAAAGGGAGTCCTACAAATAATGGTGTTTATGGGGAATCGTTTTTATGGCTTTTATGTCGTGTATTAATAGTCTGATTTTTGTGGGTTTTTCTAATAGCTGTAAGCCGACATGATCAACATTCTCAGAAATAATAACTAAAATTATATCCAACTTTATGAATTGAATTGGTGAAATGCATTCATTTTCCCATAATTTTCTTATTCATCGAGATATATCTTAAGGTGTGATTCTACTTTAGGAAGAAGTAGCTCAAATAATTGCTTTTTTGCAAGCAAAGGTTAAGATATTTCCAGACAAATTAAAGATTTTTTAAGCGAAACAGAGATATATTTTATGTGAATTTTCTTAAAGGTGGCTTATAATGTTATAACATGATTTTTTGGGGGGTTTGTTTGTATTTTTCAATCTGCCTCATACAGCTGAAGATCCGTCATGGAACAGAGCTGCTCCTCTGGTCCGAAACCGACAGCGTTGTGTATGAGTGGTTAAAAGCTCTGCAGGACTCCATCAGTGCACATGTAAGGAACCAAGTTGTTACCCCTAAAAGACTTATTCCCCCCTAGAAAGCTACAGTAGCTACATTTACATTGGCATAAGCAATCAAAATAAACAGCAGATTGGACCAGGAATGTGTCATGTAAACATGCCAGATGGAAAAATCCGATCCGTTTCAGCAGAGCCGACATGAAACTAATCTGATTGAAAAAGATGCTTTATAGCTGCCAACAATCTGATCAGCATGTGTTTTAAATCCTGACAGGATCAAGTTTTTCTGAATGAGGCAAACTAACCTGAGTGCAGGTCAACTACATTTCCACTGGCGTATCTATATTTTTATATTTATACATTTTTAGTCTAATCCGCTGTTTTATTCTGAAATATTCTTGTGGTAAAATCCAATTATTTTGGGTTTTTCAAATCTGAATACATTTCAATCCTGAGTTCAGTTCAAATGTTGGCCATGTCAGCATTGTTCTTGTCAGGTTCCTGCTGTGAACTAAACTGATAACATCAGAGAATGTAATCCTTAATCAGTTATATTAAGCATATAAACATTTTGTTTGCTAATATTAAACAAAACAAATCTTGAAACATTTGACTGAAGTAAAAATAACCTAAAACTCCCCATCAGAAAGACCAAAGAACAAACTGAGGGACCTTTATAACCTGCCTTATCTCATTTCCTTCTGTCGGTTTTATGTTTTAGGCCTGGGAGTCTGATGAGGCCATTGAGGAGGACATGCCCGAGTCGCCCGGTGCAGAGAAGCAGGACAAGGAGAAAGAACAAAGGCTTTCTAAGAAAGACAAAGGTTAGAGCAGTGTTGGCACCAATGCAGGAAGACTACATGAGTGAAGTGTGGGATAAAAAGTCTAACATTTGAGCATGATTCCCCTGATATGGTTTGGAGCTTTAAAGGATCAGAAACGAAAGCACAAAGTCCAGCAGCACCTCACAGACTCATTTAGCCTGACATGCTTTATAAAACAGCTGCTTATCAGCGTCAGTCCGACAGAAACACTCAGACATGGCGACTAACGGACTGAGACGAGCGGTGAGTAACTCCCTCTTTTCACATTTCTCCTCCTCAGCCATAAAGTCTTCGGCCAGCGTGGAGCCTACAGACAACAAGAAGACGCGACACAAGCTGAAGAAGTTCCTGGCCCGCCGACCTACCCTGCAGAACGTCAGAGACAAAGGATACATCCAAGGTTTCACACTTGGTTCACTCTTTGTGCTATATACTGTGTGTATGTTGTTTTGTCTCATTAGATGATAAAGTCTGTATCCAGATTTGTTAGCTAGTTTTTATTTATTTGCTATTGAATTGTGGCTTTGCTACATTTTGCAGCACATGAGGCTCCTGAGCTTTTCCATGTATAATTGTAACATGTTGCTCTTTAAATGAGACCTGGGATCTTTCTGCTATAAACTGCCATCGATAAAAACAGTTCAGACTGTTTAGACAGAATTAGAAACACATTCAAGTCTGGTCAGATGTTTTCATCCCCTCACCAAGGGTGTTCATCTCCAAATCATTTTGAGGCTTTCAATTTATGTTTTTGGAAGGTTGTTATACAAAAATCGAATAATTAAACAAGAAACAACTTGATTATTCAAAAAGGAAAATATTTGGTGCTCATTTTCTTTTTATTTATCATGATTTTAATTTAATCCCCAAAGAGTCCAATATTTAATAGTTTCTTAGCAGGTTACACCTAAACCACACTCCACTTGTAAATTTCTATAATTGTCGCTGGATGTTTGATCACCCATAGAAGCTTATTTGGTTCATTGGTTGGTTTCCTGGAAAGGATTGAGCTTTCAACCAGTTTACACATTTTAAACTGATTTGGGTCATGTTAGCTGAATCCTCCACATGAGTTGCTTCTTTAAACAGATTTGATTAATGGGCATAAAATAATCAGCATATCGTGGTTTTGCTTTATTTGGATTCTGTTAGAACACATCATTTTATCCATATTTCAAGCATCTGACCTAAAGGATTGCCCTTTAAATTAAAAGATGCTTTAGTATTAGGTTCACAAAAAAAACCTTTGGATTGAGCTTAAAAACTGGAATAAAAGATATGGAGGTGAACATCATTCTGGACTGACATAGAGGAGCGTCTTCTCTAAATTGATCACGTTATTCCTTAGATGCTCGCCTGGTTTGGTCCAATGCTTTCTGAAAATTATTCTTATACAACGTCTTAAGAAGTGCTGCCCGTGTCAGTAAAGCTGTTGGAATGAGCTCTAATTTAGCTTTTAAGAGTGGTTGGATCCATCCAGAGGGGAGACGACTTCCAAAGATGGTAAATGGCCTGTACTTAAACTACATTCAATCTTTCACTCACACACTGATGGTGGCAAAATACAATGTAGCTCATTGAAAGACGCTGCTGTACACTGGCGCCACCTCTGACCACCATCAGAAGGCAATAAGGGTAAAGTGTCTTGCCCAAGGACACAACACAGAAACCGGGGCTTGAACCACCAACCCTTTGATTGCAGGGCAAACTCCTGAATCCGACGCCGCTGTCCTCCCAACATATATGGTTATGATCCAATTCACTAGGGAAGGTTAACCAGTGGGTCAGCTGCATGGTGGTGCTCTTGGTAGCACTGTTGCCTTACAGCAAGCGGGTCCAGAGTTTTCAATTCAGTTTATTTATATAGCGCCAATTCACAACACGTCATCTCAAGGCACTTTACAAAGACAATTCAACCAAATCACAGGGTTAGATTAGTTAAAAGTTTTCTATCTAAGTAAACCCAGCTGATTGCATCAAGTCATTAATTCAAAAGCAATCCCTCACAGTTTGAAACTTGGGTCTTTCTTCTTGGAGATTGAATCCTCTCCCCATTCATACCATGGTTCTCTCCAGGTATTTCCTCCCACAAGTTGTCGGGTTAACTGGTCTGTCTGTTTGTAAGTTGCCTCTGTTTGACCCTGGGATGGACTGCTGACTTGTTCGAGGTACACCTAAGATTACCGGGGAGAGAACATGTAATTATATGCTAAGGATCCACATAATTCAGTATTGAAAGTTCTGCAAACTGACTTTGGCAACAAATCTCTTGAAGTTATAGGATGTGAAAGTATCCAAATCCAGAGAAAGAGTCTTTTTAAATCTAGAAAAGCTTCAAATGAATTAACATTCCTGTCCAGGATGAGTGGATGCTGACTTCTGAGTGTGTTGTTAAGGTGAAAGAATGTAAAACCAGAAAGCATGAAGACTTTTGTTTAGCTCATCTTTATTGCATATGAAAAAAGCTGATCCTTTACTTCCACTTGTGTCTTCAGATCAGGTTTTCGGCTGCAGCCTGTCCAGTCTGTGTCAGCAGGAGAACAGCACGGTGCCGACCTTTGTCAAGATGTGCATCGATCACGTGGAGAATAATGGTGAGTGTTAGGATGGAATGGACCTCATTTCTGTGTGTTGCTAAAGAGGACTGGGTTTGTTTTCTCATGGCTCAGTGTCACTGATCTGTTTTTGCTGTTAACCTCTCTCCAGGTCTGTATATAGATGGGCTGTATAGAGTGAGCGGGAACCTGGCTGTCATACAAAAGCTACGCTTTGCTGTCAATCACGGTGGGTTACCCTGAAACACTGTTTTTCCTGTAAGATGCTTAAAAGGGGCTCTGCAGAGGAGCGGCTTTAAAGGGCGTTTTTCTTTGCAGATGAGAAGGTGAACCTTGGCGAAGGGAAGTGGGAGGACATCCATGTGACCACTGGGGCTTTGAAGATGTTCTTCAGGGAGCTGCCCGAGCCCCTCTTCACCTACGGCCTGTTCAACGACTTTGTCAGCGCCATCAGTACGTGTGACACACGGCTAACCTCTCTGTTTGTACATGCGCTCATTGTCACCCAATTATACCAGGCATGCCGAACGTAACTGGTTCACAGTTATGGACAAAATTCTTAGAAACAAATGTTGTCTTTAGTAGCTTCCAATGATAGCATCTTCATCACAAACACTGAATTTACATCAAGAGTCAAAATGATCTGCTTTGGCCCATTTTTCTTCAACTTATTCTTGATGTTCAATATGAATGATTATCATTTATAAATGTACATGCAGAACAGAACCTTTATGTTTAAGTTGAAGAGTTGTGGCATAAAACGTCCATTATGCTGCGAAACACACAGATCTCTAAACTGTGACTGTATTGTTGGGAGAAGCTGCTCTTTTAGGACTTTTTTTGTCTCGGTCTTTATTCATGACTGTGTACTGCAGTGGTATTGGGATTAAACTGGATAGAAGCAACTCCAACATCAGGATATTTCCATTCTGGCAAGACAAATCATCTCAGAACACATGGCTTTCTGATTTTACCGCTCTTCTGCTTACAGATATTCTGGGACAGAAATAGCACTATGCTGCCCCGTAGGACTGCAGCTAATGATAATTTAGCTAATCAATTCATCTGTTGAGTATTTTTTAATAATCGGATGGCAAAAGGTTCCTTAAAGAAGATTTTTTACAGAATTAAACCAGGTGAAAGTAAAACTTTTCCACCTGAGGAGTTCTGGATAGACAGACGGTGTTTTTTGATCTTAAATACAAAGCATTTTTATATTTTTTTACAATTTTAGTAGAAATTCTGCTCTAAGTCTGATGATCTGTCAGCTATAGATATGTTTTAGAGTTTCTATACTCCAGTTAACAATTACTTGATTAATAAATTAGTTGACGATTATTGCAAACATCGATTAATCAGATTAATTGTTTCAGCCGTACTGTCCTTATTGTCCAGAAGTTCTGGCCTCACTTCACAAAGACTTTCTGCCAATGCTAGCTCTGCACTGGTGGCAACACTGCTCTGCATTACACAGCACAGCCCTGGAGATTGGCTCCCACATCTAGATCCTTGATGAAGTAGAAAGCTGATATCTGTCTTCCTGTATGTGAGGCAATTGTTTTCTTTTTGGCCTTTATTTGGGTAGTTAGCAGACAGGAAATGGGATGAACAAAGGAGGAAAACAGGCAGCAAACATGGTTAGATGCCGGCTTATCCTGTTTTTAGCTCCGTCCATCCTTCAGTCACCACCAACCAGCTTAATGATGCTGCCACTACCATGTTTTACTGTGGGGATGGTGTGAGCAAGATGATATGCAGCATTTTTCCATCAAGCAGTCTTGAGAGAGAAAACAATGCATTGATTTTCTTCCACTTCATAATGAACCACTTCTTCGTGCTGCTCTGACTCATAAAATACACCAAAGTTTGTGACTTTAATGTGAAGAGTTTCCTTCTGAGTGTTACGACCATAAATATATATGTTGGTTTGTACCAGTTGAGTTAATGTAGCTCCAATCTGTTTTTAACACCCTACCATGTCTTTGGTGTAATCCCTTTTTATGTTTAAAGGGCTTTTTATCTACAGTAATTGTTCGTCTGAGACTTTCTTTGTATGTTTTCAAGAGTCCAGTTTTCACTGACATGTTGGTACAACATCAGACAGAAAAGTCTGTCCGGAACATCATCTGTGCTGCAGCCAAATTTAACTCTGAGGTGGATCCAGCCTTTTATTCATGCTGTCCTTCTCTTCCTCTGCAGAAATATCGGACTACAAACAGCGAGTGCAGGCCATCAAAGAGCTGGTGAGACAGCTGCCCAGGTCCAACCACGATACCATGCAGGCGCTCTTCAAACACCTCAGGAAGTAAGAAAAGTCACACGTCCTACAGCTTGTCTGGAGAAAGACTTTGATGTCAAGAATATCAAAATGCATCATTGCCGTCATGTTTTTGACACATTTGAGAATAAAATTCAGGGTTGGATTTATTTCAGTGTTTTCTAGATCTGTATAAAAATAGAAATTAAGACTGTAGAAGAAAAAAAATATTTTTCCAAATATAATTCCTTACCGCTGCATCTGATCGCTGTTTTTAAAAGGTAAACATGTAAAGACTTTCTCTGCCTAGCTGGTTACTCATCATGCATCTTTTCTGTAGCAGTTTATGTTTTAGGTGTCAGCCAGTGCCCCTCCTCTTCAATTTTTACTTGCGTTCATTCCCTGCTCCTGAATATACAAAGTTTGCTGCTTGCTGATGAATGGTTTGTTTAGATTGTGTGTCTGTCTGAGAAAAGGTGATTTAAAGAGGTTTCCTAATTGGGAATATCTAAAAAGGGCAAACGTGTTGAGCTATACCAGACCCTATAAGATCACCCTGTGAGATCCGTCCACAACCCACCTCGTTGTTATTCTCATCCAAGATTTTGTGAGACATGGCCACACCATTCAGCCCCCTGACACCAGGCTGATGTAATCTGGGCGCCACAAGGAACCCAAATCATTAAAATAAGTGTGCAGTGCGCGTGAGGTTACTGAGGCTGTGTGGATCAGCAAAGTCTTTCCATTAAAAGGAAGTTTGGCCAGATGCTGCAGCTGTTTCCGCATCAAGCTCCTGAATTTCACTCTTGAAACAGTAAAAGCCGGGAGCCAAACGGGAAAAAGTGGATTTCAGATTGAGATCCTTCCACCAACCTTGGCTAATTTGACTAGACAAACAAAGGACAAAGCAAAAACAGGCTGTCAGAAAATGAAAAGGATATTTATGTGCACTAAAAATGAGTTTTCCCCAACAGCTACTGGAAAGAAATGTTTTTTTGGGAGGTTTTCTTCTCTTGAACTCCATTTCTGCAGCTGGATCCATAGCATGGACAGCATAAGTGACTTTTTGCAGCTCGCCTGCACCGCAGCTGCACCGTATTCAGTGGGAGCCTGGTGTGAATGTCGTTCTGAAACCACAAAAAAAACATCCCGACCATAATGTGCTCCACACTAAACAGAGCCCCGGGTGGCTCATTTTGTTTAAACTACATCTTCCACCAGAGGTGACATTTGTTCACTTTGGGGAAAAAGTTCTCTCTGACAGCCTTTGGGCCATGCCAAACATTTGCAGATCTTGCTCCTTATCTTGTTGGTTAACTCTTCAGGTCTTGTCCTTTGTTTTGTTTTTGTTTTTTTTGCTGTTTTTTTTTTTCTCTTTCTTCATTAAAATGTCCTTTTAAGTAGAATTAGAAAATCTACAGCTGTTACAAGTTAAAAAGCAGCCATAGTACAAGAAATACTTTCTCAAAAATCTACCAAAAAGCCTTAAAGAAAGTAGATTACGATGATACATAATGTAAGTATAAGGGAATCCTGATCTAAAAGCGATTTAAGTTTTGTTTTCTTGTTTTTTTTTTCCCAGAGTTATTGACCATGGTGAGGAAAACCGCATGACCACCCAGAGCGTGGCCATTGTTTTCGGCCCCACGCTACTCCGCCCAGAAACCGAGACCCTGAACATGGCTTTCAACATGGTTTATCAGAATCAGATAGTGGAGCTCATATTGCTGGAGTATGAAAACATTTTTTGCAGGTAGACTCCAAGATCATTTCCTCTACACCCCAAAGCAGAGCTCTAACCAACCCGGTGGCCCTGCATCAAAAGAAAACCAAGACGAAAACCTGGATCTGCTCGGCTTCATCTCAATCCATTCTGTCACTGCTGGTCAAAAAAACATCCGAGCAACCATGTCTCCCGCTCCTCCAGAGAAATGACCAAATAAACTTTTGACTCTTTGCACTTTTCAGTATCTCTATGTCCTGCAGCTACATTTGTGCCTCTTCTCTACGAAGCTGGCATCCTCCCTGTCCCGACACTGGATTTCTTCTGAACGTGCGGATCAAGCAACTTTCTGCACAGACTGAGGGTAAAGGAAATGGAGAGGATGCAGCTTAAACTGGCTGTATTACAGATAAGGCGTCAGTATTGGAGCTTTATGATGCTGAACAGGATCTGTATGTGCTGTACTGTAAATCTTATCGCTTATAGTCACTCCTGTCATGAACTCAGCCTGGGAGGACAAACAAAAACCAAACAGTGGACTTAACCTCAGCTTGGCTTTAGATGTTTATTAACTTAAAGGAGATATAAAACCAGTAAATGCTACAGGGGGAGAATTGTTTTGCCATTTTCATTGTGATGTCTTCTGTCTCCTTTTCTTCCCGTTTATGTTCCTGAGAAACAGAAAGGAGGTTCTTTGCATTAAATATTTTAGAACAAATCATCTCAGCTTAAAACAAGGGTACTCATCTGCTTCTTGAAGACTAGTAGACTATGAAAGGTTTGCCTCTGAACTCTGTACAGTGTTTGTGTGTGAATGCGAACAGAGGGGTGGATGGACGGAGCAGAGAATGAATGGAGTTGCTTTAAATAAACTGTACAAATAGTAAATAAAAGTTTGTATGCCTTGAGTGTTCATAATGTGACCCGAGGGAGAGATCATTGTTTTGTTCAGTGATGCTCGCTGAAGCAACAGCGGTGAGGAATTAAGTGGACTGGATATGATGGTTTACATGTGAGACTGGTACTGTTGGCTGCATCAAACTGGAATAAATACCTCTAAGAAGAGATGTCACATTGTTATGTTTTCTTCACGCTTCTTCACAACACATTCATCTTAAAACAGCTTGTAATGGCCCCTGCTGAGAAAAATATGGGGAAAATGATGAAATTTGAAAAAAAGAAAACACTAGCCAGACCTTACGCATGTCTTACATGATGACAATTGAAACACCTTTCATTGTTATTTTTTGTTCTTTATACATTGCATAATCTCTTGCTGATTAAGTGTATTTGGTGCATTATATTTGGTCTTCTATAGGATTAAAAAAAACTGGGAGTCCCCAGAGAAGGAGATATTCTGCACAATCTCTCTAGATCCTCCAGTCTTTTATGTTCTATGTTCTCTTCGCTTCAACTAACCTCAGGTTTTCTCCAGGTCTTATGTCTCAGGGCAGACATTTTGATGGAAGGAGGTTGATTGTCTTTCTACTGAACCATTTCTGTTTTGATAGGGCCATATGTTTAGGATCACCATCCTGCTTAAAGACCCAGTGATGACCTACTTTGATTTTCCAGGGAGACACCACCAGATTTTCATTTAACCCTCTACGGTCTTAGCTTATACCCCTTAGACAAAGAGATTCTCTTTCAAAAGATGCCATAGAAATATTATATGTCCCCATGTTTCTGCATGGTTTGGTGTTAAAGCAAGTGTGCCATATGCTGAGGCTGCAGCCCTCGGGGAAGCTGTCCCAGGGCCGATTCTCTGCCGTTTCTCTGAGATTCAACCTCATTTATTCCAGCACTAATTTTCCTGGATGACTGATAATCTACATAAGATATGGACAAGTTCTGTAGAGTGGTTTTTATCTACCTTTTCAGGCTTATAATAATGAAAGTACATGCTTGTCTTGTTTGTACCAATTTTGAGCCTCTTGTCACTTCATAGAAGTATCCTAAGGAAAACCGTTGTAATGGATTACCAAATAAAATTCTTTTTGACACATCCTTATTAAATAAATAAAAGAATCATAATATCTAGTAAAGAAAAAAAAAACAGGATTTTCTACAAAGTATTAATAGTTTGGTTACAAACACATGACTAAGTTGTTCTTGTACTCATCTCTGGCTTCACGCGGGACCGGGTTGTGGGTGCAGCAGTTTCAGCAGAGACTCCCAGACTTCCCTCTCCCCTGACATCTCCAGCTCTGCTGGGGGGAAGCCCAAGGCGCTCCTAGGCCAGCTGAGAGACATTGGCTGTTTCTCAATATGCGTACTTGTGCATTCTCATGTACTTGTGTTTGGTCGTGAAATGTCATCAGTCTCAGTACATCCAGGACAAAATCCCTGGATGTTGTACTCGATCCGCCCTCTTTACCCAGCATGCATCAGAGCAGACGTTTGTGTTCTCCAGACAGGCAGCTGCCCCGGCATGCAGCGCGGCACCAGCAGCTTCCAGTGAAGCACTCCCAGAGCTTGCAGGGGTGTCCAAGTGGTTGCAGAAAGGGCCGGGGGGGTGCGGGTTTCCTTTCCAATCAAGCAGTAGCACACCAAACTCCATTCATCTCACCAAGCGAGTTCAGTCTTAACCTGATGACTTGATGAGATAACTAGTCTGATGTGTTACTGCTTGGTTGGAAAGAAAACCAGCAGCCACACAGCCCTTTCTGGAACCAGTTTGACAGCAAAGTTGATTTTTCTGTTGCTGTTGTTCCACAAAGTACATTTGAAGATCAGTTAAGCCGAGAATATTGTACTTTTAAGCTTCACTATGTGGCCCATTTACTGATTTAGTGCATAATAGCGCGTAATTTTTTAGAAAGTTTAGATATTGAGAGAACCGTGGCGACCAGCGGAGTTCAAGGCTACCCACAGCCATGGCTAACGTTAGCCCGTCTGCAGCAGCTCTATCTCAGCATTTTTTTTATCTGGCAAAACATCCATTTGATTTGTGTTTATGTGACTGTTTTAATCATCATTCCCACACTTAATAAAAAAGTAATAATTTATTATTATCTAGAGCGCATTAATAATAGGAGTTGAAATACAGATCCAGGTGAGCTTTGAAACTGGTGATGTCGAGAGTACGCTACTGTTCCACAGATCAGTCCTGTGTGCTCCCATTCTTCCTGAGTCCAGACTTTCTGTGTTCTTGTCGAGAACGAGTCCATATTCATATTCTTCTGAATTGAGTGACGGCCATCTTCCCTAAAGGGTTTCCCCTGGTTCTCCTCCCGTTGTGACGTGCCTTGAAAACCTTCCGAGGGAGGCATCCATGGGACATCAGGAAATCAGTGTAACAGCATCTGATCGTATACCTTTCCAGGATGACAAGTGCTCCTATCTAACAAAGCAGAACAACGATACATTGAATTAAATCATCCCAAATCAGTTTATGGATCAAGATAATTTCAATATAGTGTTCCCCTACGCATGAAGCACAACTGTACCGTTAAAATGTGGTTTACTGAAAATGTAGCAGTGCCATAACTAGAGATAGACCAATACATCGTCTGGCCGATATTTTGGGGCGATATTAGTTTATTTTTTTTCTTCTTTATTTTATCTTATTTAAAGTGACACTAATCTTGTAAATAGAAAAAGAAAAAGCAATATTGGCTCCAAGAATTGTCCTAAAAAATCGTAGCACATATCGGGGATTGGTTACGCTATCGTCAAAATAATCTATATTGACATTTGGACAAAAAAACAATCAATCGAAGTCTAGCCGTAACACAACACAGAGTGGGAGTTTCATTAAAATAATCATCAAGTGAACCCGTGAAACTTTAGACACTGCAAGTTTAATCACTGCACTTAAACTGACTCAGCATCTCATCATAATGGTGCAACAGACTGGTTATGAAAACATCATATCAAATAAGTAAAATATTTTCATTATATGGTCACAGAAGTACAATGGTTTATATTAGTGAACTTTAGTCACATAAAGCATAACAGTTCTTCTTTACGAGTTCTACTTTCTTGTATTTTTCTTTGCAAAGTTGCAAATCAAGTCCTCAAGGTCCAGCTACCTCACTGCTCAGACTCGATGTCCATCATGATCAGTGCTGAAAGCCTCTTCTGACACATTCTTGTTCTGAGCTCATTTTTAATTTGTTTCAGTTGGGGAAAAAGGTCCTCTTTTCCTCGCAGTTACATACAGTCAGTATAAAAAACAGACTGAGAGCAGAGAAACCATTGGGGAAAGTTGTCTGAAGTCTATTCCTTAGCACAACCTGCAGTTGCTTTGTTGGTGTCTTCTTGCTCTCTTGACCTTAACTGAATCAGCATACCAGATACAGCAGTATCAAAGTCAGCTGAATATCATGATGATGGAGTATGGGCCTGTTTGTAGAGATCAGTGTCATCAAAATCCATGTCAAACAAAACACAATCTTAAAGGTATATGTATGAATCCTGACGTTTCTTCAGTCCGGACAGTAAACTGTCAATTTATTTGTCTCAACTTGGAACATTTTACTCCCAGTGAGAACAACTTTATTGTCCCTGTTCTCATAATTCTTCTTTTACTAATGCACTGGGTCTTAGACTGTAGGTCTGTATCATCCCTGTGACAGCCATGGCAAATGTCTCCAAATGTCGAAATCAGCAAATTGTGATTCCCAGAAGTGCACTACAATCAAGTCTTTATCTTTAATTTGCAAGCTGTTGCTTGTCAGAGTAATGTGGTGCAGTAGAGTATCCAAAAAATGGTAATGAGCACAGTCTCCAGCTTCCTAATTTTGTTACACAGCACAGCAGCCTCACGCCTTGTGTCTTGTCAAGTTTCATTGCCAGAGGCTCACATCCCTAAAGCACAAGTTATTAAACTATTGTGTATCCTTTGCAGCTCCGTCTTGTACAGGAGAGGGGTATTAGCGTCAGTGGTATCTCAGAAGTCTACACCTTTGTCTATCGTTGGGTTAAGGCAACGGGGAAAACCTCTGCAGATTTTGCCCTATATTGTGAGTCACACCTATAGCTGAAACTTGCACATGATCTGGATCATTAGCAAATTTTAATGAATTTTTCCTTGGCATAAGGCGCCATAAGGTACCTTTGGTAAGAATTTCTTTATCCATTTATAAGTTTATGAATAAGGCACAGTGTAGGCTTAGATTTCTGGAGGATGTAGGGACCACTTTTATCATTTTATCTGCTTCATTCGATCTCTATTCTCTCGTTCTGCAGTGTTAGTTCAACCTCTAACTTTATGGTCTCTCTGTTTTCTCATCATAGTAGCTTTGTCTGGTCTGTTCCTGTTCGCTGTGGCTCCAACCTGGAGAGAAATGTCGGCTGGACTGCTACCCTCAACACCTTTGTTTATAGTTAGTTTAGTTATAGTTGTTGATAGGAGCTTTGCCTGTTTTAACATTGTTTTCTTCTGTTTTTCCTACCATTTAAGAACATACATTTATTCTTTTTACATCCTATTGGCAGTTTGGCTTTACTAACTGTCTCTGTATACAGAATTACCCACCTTATTAATGAATTTAAAAAATGTATTCCACAGCAGACTCGAGGTCCAGTCCTTGAGGGCCAGCGTGCGCCTCCGCTTCATAAGCTTATCAGCAGATCTCTGTAGAGCCTGGCTGCAGGTTAGTAAAGTAGTTTAGTCATTGAGTCAGGTGTGTAGGGCAAGAGACACATCACTGCTTTAATGTAAACATATTTTCTTTTTTCTGAAAGGCAGTTATATAGAAGTTCTGTCTCTCTCCAACCCCGTGCTAAGATGTTTTGAAGGTTAAACTCATATAAGTAGATTCAACAACAGTTTCTACATTTAAAAAAAAACACACATCACAGGCCAACTCATTCAAAGTTTCCAATGTAAATGCATAAAATATGGCTCATGGATTTTAATGAGATCTTTGATGTCGGGTCAGTGTTAAACCATGATAATAATTTCTTTTATCTGGAAATACAAAGCATTTTCAGAAGCCTAAAGGCTTTCTTTCTTTCCAGCTCTGTAGATATTCTTCTGTGTTGTACAAATTTTCAACATTTTATAGCAGCTTTTATCTGGCCCCTGGCTCTACATCTGAATGCTTAGTTCCAAAGAAATTAAATTTCTGCTCTTTGCAAAAGGTAATCACAGAGGATGTGGATGATCTAATTCAAACTCTCTAGAAACAAAAGCTATAGAAGGGAGGCATCTACTTTAAGTAAATGCTAAGGTCCAAATGTCCTGTCAGAGGGTGTAGAGTAGAGGCGTACTGTATGTGAAATCAGGGTACATGAAGTCTGATGTTAAGATAAAGATTTTACAATAAACATTTTGTACATGTGAGGCTCTGTTTAAAGCTGCAGATAGATGCTTGTTTTTCTCAAAAACAGCATAAAGAGTCTCTGTTTTCAGCTGGTTCCAACCTTTTATTTACTGTATACTTTCTTTGGTGCCATTAAAGCAGCAGTGTATAATAATTTCAGTGATTTCCTGACAGAAATCTAATATATGAAATAAAAGTATGATATTTATTATCTCCTATAAACTAAAAGTCTCAAGCTTCATGTTTGCATTGCCTCAGAAAATCCTTAAAGATAATTGCATAGGAGTGAGCTGCACATTTATAGAGGCAGACATATTAGCACTACGACAACGCAGAGCTGAAAGCTAGTGACTGTAGAAATGGGGGGACGGATCACCTGGAAAAAAGAGGTGAGATGAGCAACATTCTGGAGTTAAAGCAGCAGCAGTGGGAAATCAGTGTGAGAACGACATCCATGAGAGCTACATAACCGGCCCAAAGCAACCAGATGAAGAGGCCAGTCGTGCCCTCTGGAGCTGAGGAACCACAGTGGAAGCTGCCTGCCGGGCAAACAGAGCACGGAAGGCAGAGGACAGGCTACGACGGACCCAGACTGGCTATCGAATCTAGCTGCGGAGGATCGAAGCAAGAAGGCCGCAGATAAATAATTTTTTAAAAAGAAATAACTATTCCTCATATAATGAATATAATGTG
The DNA here is from genome assembly GCA_034780135.1 of Jordanella pulchra. NCBI lineage: Eukaryota > Metazoa > Chordata > Actinopteri > Cyprinodontiformes > Cyprinodontidae > Jordanella > Jordanella pulchra. The sequence goes on from JAUZNJ010059532.1 coordinate 47,319, forward strand.
CATCCATTTCCAGTTTCTTCAGTCAGAGGCTTCCCTAGATCTGCTGTAAGACAGACTGCTACACAGAGCCTTCCTGCCTACAACTATTAACAACTACAACAAACTGTTGAAAAAAACTTTGAGTTACACTTAAATTCCTTTTGTATCAATAAGATATTTTTTTCAATTAAACCAACTTAAGATATTTGCAAACAGTAGACTAGTTTGCCATGTATTCAATAAATATGGGATACATCAAATGTTTTTTCATGTCAATATACAGCAGTGGCCCATGTCGATGCTCTGTGCAAAAACTCAGCTATGTAAACTGAAAGTGTTGAATCCATCACTGAATGAGTCATATGACCAAGAACTGCGCTCTACAGCACTCTAAGCCCCCCCAACTAAGCTAAAAGTTGTTAGACAACAAAACAGATATCACACTCAGCTGATCAGACATACTTTTATTTGTTTTCTGGCACAGGATTTAAATAAATAATCATATTTAAATATGCAGTGGAGCTAAACCTGGAAGCTCCAGGTCTAGTGACTCTTGTAGTGAGTATAAGTTACACAGTGTTGACTCAGATCAGACTTTTCCTTACTGATGGCATTTTAAAGTGTTTTATAGAAGCTGTTTTGACTCTAAACAAAACTCTTGAAGTTTCAGGATTATCCCAACGTATACATCAAAGCATTTATCTGTTACATTTATCAGATTTTTTGTTTCATGCAGTAGAAAATGTATCAAACTACTTCCTGTTGGCGGATTTGCTGACTCAAAATGATGAGAGGAACTGGAACAAAATTCAGACCTTTCAATATTTGACCTGATCGCCTGCTGATTGTTAGATACTTCACAAGCAACTTTACCAGTCTAAATCTGCAAATCAATGCATTTCTCTGGCAAAGCAATGACTAAAAAGAAATTATTAATTTCTATCTCGTTTTCCACATGGTCTATGAATATTATAATTTTAAGATGCTCCAGTTTTATTTAGCTGAATCCTTTAGGAATAATTAAAACATGTTACATATGCATTAAGGTTTGCAAAGGGTCCAAAAAAGGGTTGAGGAAAGCAAGAAAATATATGCAGCGTTAAAAATTCTCAAAAGCACTTTAATGTTTAGCGAAAAGAAGGGACGGGCCGGTTACTCCTAATTTACATTGACTATGTTCCATTCTGCTCCTTTATCTGTCCGAGCTGCAATTCACAATGCTGGTGCTTTAAGATCCGTTCATGCATCTGAAAATAGTAGATGCAACCTCCATAAATCACTCCTTATAATCCAAAGGATCAAATAACTACCAAGACAATCCGTCAGGATTCACTTTACTCTTTCTGTGTTTGACTTCTTTTCTTGATTGATCTGAACTTTATAAATTTATGTTTCAAAAGAAGTGGAGAAAAGAAAGGCTGCCTTATTGTCTAGTGCCAATGGCTTTATGACATCAAAGGATGAGACTTTCCGGATTGTAAGTGCCCTTAGTGTCAGGTATACATGAGAGGAATTTGGGCTTTGCAGAACTTTTGCAGAACTGATGTAATGTAAATCACTTTCGTTTCCCTCCTCAATAAATGCTTCTATTTTAATAAAAACATACTTTACCAAGTGTAGCATAATAAATGTCCAAAACTTTGAGTATTGCCATCCTTTGAACTCCAGAAGAACATCAAACATACCTAATGTGTTGGTATTGATGTCAGTGAAAGCCCCTCTAACAGGCTTCCATGTTGTTGTCATGCAGACATGGTAGCTGAATATAATATCTTACCTATTATTGAATCTAAGCTGCACTTGTAATTATGATTTTGCAAAAATGTATATTGTCATGACAACTGCAATTCAAGTGTAGCTTTGTATTCTTGTTGTGCAAAAGTTTCAATCTGCCCTTTATTTACTTATTTATTTTTCAGTTTTGGTATTTAAAATGTTTTGTTTGCCGTGTTTCCTGCTTCCTGTTCCGTCTTGCGTTGGCAGAATAGTACAGTGTGTGCTTAAATAATAAATAGGTGAAGAGTTGCCTGACACGGCGTGTCCAGCACACTATCATGTGCTCATAAGATGAGGAAAATATTCAGCAGCCATCTGCAGGCTGTGAAAGCTTCATCATCCTTTAGTTGATTATAATGATGAAATATATATTTTAATTTAAATGGCAGCCAAGTAATATTTTGAAATTGAAATTGAACACTTTTGTCCGAAGGTCTGCAGAGACTTTTTCCCCCATTAACATAGTTCTGCTGAGCATGAAGGCTTCTTTAAGCCCTGTCCTACTTTGAACTGTTCCAGTTACAGAGTCACATCTGCAGGAAGAGGTCACACAAGCACTTCCCTCAGTTTGGCCTCACTGGCTGAATACAGATTTAGAGTTTGGGAATGTCATTGGAGAACTGAAGCTCTTTTTCGGCACCATAATCTAACTATGGTGTTAAGTAGATGAAAAGATCATTTTATAGAAATGTATAAAATCTCTTTTTATTTCAACTAAATCTAATTCAAAAATACAAAAACATACTACTTAAAAGGCAAATCTTCAATTTCACCACAAAGAGAACATAAGTCTGTAAGTCTGCAAAGACAAGATAATCAAGTTATTTGAAATGTGAATTTTCATGAAGTTCTGACATTACTTTTAATCTGTTGACACAACAGGGTTGGCCATTAAAATTCATCTGAATAATCAAATGAGCAAATATCTTAGGGTTGGGAAGTAAATCTGTGTCTGAAATGTCAGATAAATTATAGAATTATTTATTAAAAACTTTTGGATTCTTTTTTTTTCTAAGGCATCAGAATTACCACATAAAAGTGTCCAAGACAAATGCAAGATTTGAGCATTGACCTTGCAGAGTGTCCTGTGAATTAACTGTAGCTAAATTTAATATCAATATTAGTTAACTCAGACCATTCAAAATGAGCAGATTGCCTGTTTCCTTTGAAATTGGATAGCCACAGTTTCTTCTGGTCCTCTACAGAGATTTTGTGCCTTGGGCCGGCATCAGCCTCCATCAGTGGGGAGCATCATTAACTGACTCTCTGAGGAGCTGCTTCCCTCTCAGCATCCGCTCTGCCTCACCCTCAGCGCTTTGTGGCCTTTACTGATAAGACTGAGCTAATATCTGTTCATTCATTGACTCCAAAGAGATGATAAACACGGGCTGAGCTGCTGTCCACTTCCTCACAACAGAGACTTCGATAAAGCTGAAAAATCCACTTAATGCAATCCTTTTAGGATGCAATTAATCATGTCTATCCTGTTAGAGTGAGTCCAGTAACAAAATTAACTGTAAATGCAGCTGCAGCAAATATATAATTGGACTTTTGCACAATACCGGTGTTTGTTTTGAAGATTAAAAAGAAATGCATTCAGGTTAGTCGAATAATAGATTTGATCTAAAAAAAAAAAGGGCCTCTTCAAAGAAACCATTTATCAACCAAAAAATAGGCTTCTGGTTCATATGATTGACTGAGTCATTAGATTTTTACTTATTGGGCAGAGACATTCAATACAAAACAGTGACTAAAGTTTGAGGTGGAATCTAATACTCTTATCTTTTCTTTTGAATGGATTAGCTAGTAGGTGTTAAGCTTCTCAGATCACCCTGACCATTCTTTTTTTTTTTCACTTCTCTCTGCACTTCAGAAGGGAATTCTTAACAGAACTTTCTGCCTGCTAAAAAACTTTTCTTCCCTGCTCTCCTGCATATTTTTACTCAAAACCTTTCATCTCTTGGCCAAAGTTTTGAACCAGTGACTCCCAAGCATTATTATATTTTTTTATTTTACTAAAGGATTTCACCAGTGTCAGTATGATCATTCCTTTCAGAAGGACATCAGCTAATAACACAAGATGCTTCCCTTCACCACTGAGGACTTTGACAAACTTTTACAGATTGTTTTGGAGATGAAACAGAAGTGAATGTTGTGGTTAACACTTGATATAGCGATAATTTAACCCTGTCTGTGATCCCACACAGTGACAGTCAGCTCAGCAACTCAAAACAATACAGAGAGTAAACCCACCAATATCCCTAAGGTGTGTTTTAGGCGCAACTCATTGTAAGATCTCAGCAATCGGAATGTCAAGAATTACAGCAATATTCCCCAATTTCCCTTGGAAAGGGAGAATGCGGATGGGAGCGGTTGTCACAACAGCTGATAAGACTGAGTCAACTGGACATAATGAAATTCCCCTCTGAAACAAATTCACTTTCTTGAATACAATAACAGCTGAATTATACATATTTTGAGAATGTAAAGCTACAAGAATGAAAAGTTTGCTTAATTTCCTTTCGGAGATCAATAAATATAATTGAATTAAATTGAATTGAAAAATCTATATTCCATACAGTCTTCTCCCAAGCTGCCAGAGTAAGAGGGCACCCTAATGAGCCAAAGACCTTAACGGTGACTGCTGTTTTATACTTGTGCAACATTAAACAGCATTACAGATAAGTAAATGAGCAGTTTAAAATTGAATAATGTTCCATGTAGAAGTAAAAGGTATTAAATACATTTATAAAAAACATATGTTAATAATAATAATAACAATAATAACTAACAATAACAATTAGTAATATAAAAACAGTGAGCAAGTGAATGAAGAGGCCTATGTTTTCGTTTCCAAGGTGTCCAGTGAGCGATAAGCTTCAGCTGTAATATCTAAACCATTCATGGGGTCTCTCTGGGAGAAGCTGCAAAATAGGATAAAACAAGCATGAAGCAACTGCTTTGTCCCCAAGCAAAGATGGGGTTAGAATTTCATGTTCTTGTGCAAGTGTCTGGTGATGGTCTTGTGAGAGGGGGGGGGGGGGGGGGGGATTTGCAGTGGTTAGGGAGGAGATTAAAAAAGACCAAATATGCATAAATGTTAAAATTTAGCCAACATATAAAACGGTTATAAATTT
>JAUZNJ010059533.1:0-28188 GCA_034780135.1 Jordanella pulchra
CGTCATTTCCATTAAATCAGTGTAAAAAGGTCTTAAAACAATATTATCGTTTATCGCAATAACTTTTTGAGACAATCAATCGTTCAGCAAAATGTGTTATCGTGACAGGCCTAGGCCCATTTACTGATTTAGAGCATAATTTCGAAAAAAAAGTTCCAACGTTAGCCCGTCCGCAGCAGCCACTGCTAACGTTAGCCCGTCCGCAGCAGCCACTGCTAACGTTAGCCCGTCCGCAGCAGCCACTGCTAACGCTAGCCCGTCCGCAGCAGCCACTGCTAACGCTAGCCCGTCCGCAGCAGCCACTGCTAACGTTAGCCCGTCCGCAGCAGCCACTGCTAACGTCAGCCCGTCTGCAGCAGCCACTGCTAACGCTAGCCCGTCTGCAGCAGCCCTCTCTCAGCATAGCTTTGTGTCAAGTAGTGGCTCTGATGGCGTTTTTTTTTGTTTGTTTGTTTTATTTGGCAAAAGGTCCATTTTATTTGTGTTTATCAGACTGTGTTAATCATCATTCCCCAAATAAATGATAATAATCACTTATCATTATCTGGAGACTATCAATAATAGGAGTTAAATGCAGCTCTAGACAAGCTTTTAATTCGGTGACGTCACAAGTAGCTTCTGTTCCAATAGACTCAGGTCTGCTCTGCGTGCTCCCGTTCTCCCAGAGTCCATACTTTCTGTGTTCTCGTGAAGAACGTACTTGGACATGAGTCCATACTTGCATTCTTAAGAATTGAGAAACGGCTTTACTCTTTGCGTTCAAAGGACCATTTATGCTGTCCGTTCCATTTGCCTGCAGGCTTTTGTTCACTTTGCTCCATCTACATGGAACAGTCTTCAAAATCATCGGAAACTAACAGAATTTATAACAATACACATTTGTAAGTCCAAAGACCTTGGAAAGGCCTCCATAAATTGTAATCTTTTTTAATTAATATTCATTTTGTATTGCTGTGTTTGTGTAACTTTAATGTAACTTTGCTAACTCTTGGCCAGGACTTCCCTGTAAAATAAGTTTTTAATCTCAACTGGACTCTTTCTGGTAAAATAAAGGTTAAATAAAATTTTTAAAATTGTCTTTATATGAGCATTTATGACAAGACACCATTTTGTTTTAGTGTGAGGCCCTTTGTAGATAAACCAGGATGCAGGCATTTTTTTTTCTCCCCGCAGCAAACATAGCATGACTTTAAAATATAATAACAAAAAAAACAAAAATCAAAACCTTTGTAGGCTTCAAAGCTAAACTGTTTCATCCAAACTAGATTCCTATATCCCCAGAAGGCTGATAAAGAACAAACTAATGCTTGGATCTGCTTCAAAGCTACGTCTAACTTTGTTAAGTGTTCCTGCAAATGGCTTCAAGTAACCAGGTGACCTCTTTGCATCCAACAGCTTATAAGTGACGCTCATTACTGGCTGCTATACAGAACAGACTGTGTGGTATCTGAAGAAGGAATCCACCCACAACCTACTAACAACAGCAGAAAGACAGTAGAACAGAGAAAATACGTGGCCAAATAATTTCATAATCTGCTCGTGGAAAGTTATGTCTTCAGAGATCACACACTCAAATGCCCAGATCACATGAGAGGAAAGGTATTAATCGCCGTGTGGAGTCCAGGATTTGGGCTGCTTGTGCATAGCTGTCTGTGAGTGACAAACACATCTGTTATAAATCTGCACCTGCAAGTCCTTACAAGCCTGCTTGCTAATAGAAGCAGGGAAAGTCATAGATTTTTTTTCACCAGGATTTCCATGGCATTGCTTTCTTAAAAGGCAAAATATCTATACACCACCTAAAAGGTAATAACAGGGGTATGATTACTTGTTTTGTCTACAATCTGATTTTATGCCCTGCAAAGAAATAAGATACATTTTTTGTGTAACTTTTTATCTATTGTCCAAGAGACAGGGAAACTTTGATGATAAATGATGGCAAACTGCTAATGCTACATCTATATGGACAATTGACAAATTGTCATGCATAGCCTCGTAAAAAGAAAAGGGTATAAAAGTGAGTCGGAATGAGCTCTACGTAATTTTATTCTCCTACTAATGATTAAACATGAATTTAAAGACCATTTCAGGATTTTTTAATGTAAAATATCAGGTTTTACAACTTTAATTTTCCTTATTTTAGCGCAAACACTTCAGATTTATTCTTCCACCTATAAAAATGCCTTAGTCACAATATAGTTAAGTTATTATATCATTCTACGAAGATGCAGTTTAACAATCACCACGATGTAAAGAATAAACAAACCTGTTTTTATTGTTCTTTTTGCTTATATAAAAGCTGCAAAAAAAAGATATCTAAACACATGTGTCATACTTGATCTAAGCATTTTATTAGGCTTACACGATAAAGCTAAATTCTCTAAATTCGATCTTCATTAAATTGTAAAATAAGCCCTAATAGGTCATAGTCTTGAGGATTTATCATGATGTCTACAGTGAGAAATTGCTGACATGTCTTGGGTTCTTTCTTTCTAAAGACAGCAAACCAAGTTTTGATTGGATAAATAATAACTTTTGGATAACTAATATAATAATAATAATAATACATTTTATTTAACAGCGCCTTTCTGGACACTCAAGGTCACTTTACAGAGAATAAAAATACAAAAATACAAATACAATAATGATCTTTGATTGGTTGATTCATCCCTTACGAGAACTCCTTTCCCCAAAGGGTTCAGCTTCCAATTCAGATGATTCAGGGTTTCCACTGGAATCTTTAGGGTGGGGATACACTGTATGGTTTTTGCCATTTTCATATCGATTCTCCAGTCGTGAAAACTTTTTGAATCAGGTCAAGTTTCAGCCTCATTGTGCATCCTGTGTCGTGTAGTATCACAACCAAATCCCAATTAGCAAACGCAAAATCAGGAGAAAATCAAACATGTTTTAAATACAGTCGGCCCTCATGAGGAGTTCATGAGTGAATCCTGCTGTTGGAGCAGATCTATGAGCTGCACCTGAACCTTGCACCCTGCTCGTGTGCAAACAAGGGAATTATTCTGTGATAAAAATATAAGATTAATGAGTCCGACCAGCACCATCTCTCAGCACGGAGTACAACGTGTTGTTTTTTGGACGTACAGCGTGAGCAGTTAGATCGCATCAGAGCATCGGGCTGTACAGTGTATAAACATACATCTGTCATGATTCCGGTCACCATCTCTGGTCTAATTACTTAATCATATCCATGTGCTCTCCTGCTCTGCTCCTCTACTCCTCATTAATGCTCATTATCCCACCTGTGATTCTGCCTTTAAAAGCCTAGCTCAGACCAGACGCTGGTGCCAGATTGTTGTCTTCCTCATGGTGTCAATTTCCAGCGTTATTCTGCTCTGCCTGCCTGTTTTTTGACCTGGATTATCCCCCCGGCTCTGTCATTGGAGCACGTTTCGGACTCCCTGCAACCTGCTGGTTACCCGGTTCTGCCTTTTTCGCTAGACTTTCTACCCTGCCACCCTGAGGTCAGCCATTCTTTATATCTGATAAACATTCTGACCATCTGTGCTGGACAATCCCCTCATCATCTCCCTGCAGACAAACCAGTTCCCGTGGCTGAATCCCGCTGCCGTTCCAGTCCCATGAACTCTCTTTTTAATAAACCGTTAAAAGTCGTATCTTGTTCGAATCCTGGGTCCGCAAATAAATTATCCTCACTACGTCACAACATCGTGAGCTGTGAACTTTTATACAGTTGAGCTGTAACTGAGTACAAAGATTGAAAATACCTTAGATAACCTCCCTCTATAATTTCATTTTAGAGTTTTTTCTTGCCCGTCTGTGTTTCCAATCCAGAGCAGAACAAACCAGGACAAACAGTATGTAAAACAACAGCTGTTTGGGTTATAACTTCCTTTCAAGAGACTTAATAGGATAAAAGAAACGGTTCCATTACTGAGAAAATAGCCCATTTTAGACCACAATAAGACACTTAATTCTCTTTCCATTTGTGGGTGTTCTGGTGCTGAAAGAGGAAAGCTTCAGATGGTTTTGAGACTTTGAAAACATCTGCACGTTTTCTTTCCCCTTCAGATCAATGCAAACATTGCATTTAAAATCTACACTTTATTTATATTTAAATAACACCCAACTTGAATCTGTAGAGGTAGAAATTTACATAGCCTTAAAGTTTCAGTATTTATTCAAGTAGATTTATAATGAGATTACTTTATCTGATTACCAGTTCTTGTTTACTGAACTTTAACTGCAGAGTGGGTTTTGTGGTAATCCTACATAAAATCCCAACAATCAGAAATATTCATAAATCTACTTGTGGCTCTTTGCAATTGATGAAAATTGCTTGAGTAAAAGTTAAAGCATTAATTCTTTACAATTGGTTTTAGGGCTGCGGCCAGTTTATGAAATATAATCTTGTTTAATGCATTTTAAGCAAATTAAATCCCAACCAGGGTTTATTTTTTTATAACAGGAGGATTTGCTGCTCCTGTTTTAATAACTCTATGTTTCTAAAGCATAGGTGTGCACTGCAGTTCCTCGAAGCAATTAATAAATACGTAAGGAAAAGGAATAATATGTTTGCATTTCAACTCTTAGTCTTCTGCATAAGTTAAATTTTATTGTTTTGTCGGTCTAATTTGATTAGGTTGTCTTTAGAAAACAAATCAAGGTACTAAAATGTTGCTTTGTGGTCTGTTTTGTTGTTAAAAGTTATAAAGAGAATGAAAAACGAAGGATGAAAACATGGGAGCATCTCAGGGTAAACTGCAGGACAGAAAATTCTATGGAGATTTTCATCACGAGATGACTTGAACTGAAATAGATGTTCCCCTGCTTCTATTATCAATGTGGGTCAGAACAGTTTTATTTTCCCTCCTGCTGTGATTGTGACCCATTTGGTGCAGCTTTGTTTTGATTTTAGGATCAAAGATATTAGGTTGAAATACTAAATATATTTTTTTCACAACATAAAATATCAGTGCATGCTACTGCTGCCTTTCCAGCATGTGTACAATTTGAAATACAGCAACCTCCTCTGCAGCTTTGCTGTGTTGCTTGAAGTAAAAAGGAAGCAAGATGAAATGTGTATCTGTGGGCTGCACAGACAAATCTATTACAACAATCTATCATCAGTAGTACAGAAGAAGAGAAGCATGAAGATTCACTAAAAAAGAAAGGAAAAACTCAGTGGGGATTGATTAAGCTCTAATATTGCACTAAATAATGCAAGACAAGAGCCAGACAGCAAACAGAAACATGGCTTTGCTTCTCAGAGCTGAACAGAAGAGCAATTGTTGTGGGTTTCCTATAGACAAGCAGAGCCATTCTTTGGAATGAACCTCTGGGTCATACTTGCTTTCCCTGAAGGGAGCGACACTTCTGCTCATGTGGATCCCAAAATGACTCATCCTAATGCCTCAATAGTAGGCACAACTCTGAGGCGTAGTTTGATATTACGTCGCCTGATGTAATCCAGCTATTAAGCACTTGTGAGAACATCTCAGGGCTATGCAGACCCTATGTAGGCAGCCTTTTGAAGCAGCCTTTTGAATTTATGCAGGACTTACTGATGAATTTAGCAAATCCGTTCTATTAATTCAAATAAACAGGATCAAAGGCAATCAGGAAGAAAAAATAAAATCCCTAATGGTGCCATGTTCAATAGTTTGCACTCAAGAGATCTCAAATTCTTACAGACATTTCCTGTAATTTATTGAAAATGAAAATTAAGTGTTATGACCATATGACCATTTTATCTTCGAAGTAAAAGGGAAATCTTTTTAGCCTCAGTAAACCAACCCAACAGTGAAGCACAGTGGCTAATGCGTCACGTAGAGTAGTTCTTGTGACCAACTGGTGCACTTTAGAAAACATTGTGTGGAAAATACCAAACTAACATCTTGTGACATCAGCCAGGAAAGTACAATTAAGAAACCTACAGGTCTTCTAAATGGATAGAGACCTTAAGCATGCAGCCAAATTAGAGACAGAGTCTTAAGGGTGACAAAGTTGGATTGGTGATAAATGAGGCCTGATTACAGTGAGGTAAAGAAGTGGTGTGCAGAGCTGAAAAGATGTGTGTGAGCAAGCAAACCTGACCTAGTTACACCGGTTCTGTCAGCAGGAACGGACTAAGACTCCAACAAACTGCTAGCAGAAGCCTGTGGAAGAATACCCAAGCATTTGAAGCAAATGGTCTCATATTGAAATCATGTATAAGAAACTGAATTTGTTTTTATTATTTGCTGTAAGCCAGAGTAATTTCAACTGAAATAAAGTCAAGAAATCAACTGTCATCTGTAATCTATAATATTACACTGTTAAGTTCATTCACTGACATAAAAATAAACATTTTAATAATTAGTTTTTATTAAGATGCACCTGTATAGAGCTAACTCACTAAACTGCCATGAAACTACAGTACAGGTTGCCTACGGCACGTATAACGTGAGCAGTAAGCTACAGTCCTGCTGTGCTTCTGGTTGTTGTTCGTTAGTTTTTTTTTTAAGTTGACAGCTCTATTAACAGCCCATCTTGTGTGAGTATATTTTATCTCCATCTGGCCGTTCTTTCACTTTCCACGATAATATGATCCTATCAGATCTGGGGGAAAAAAGTCTTCCGTAAGCTTCTTTTGTAGCATCTATTTATCAACTTCTAGTAGTTTCTGCATATTTTCCTCCAATAAATGCAAGCAATAGTCTCTTCTGTAGTCTAATTTTCTTTATCATGGCAGTTAGGTTGCAAACAATAATTTACATATACATGCGCATTGAAGGGGAAGGGTTGCAAGTAAATTACGGAAAAGATTAGTCAAGATAAACTCCAACCAATTATAAATGCAGAAAATCATAAAAGAATACTAATCACGGAGGAAATGATTTAGTCATAAAACAATAGTCCCAGTGACAGAGGTCTTTTCGTGTTTGTCTCTGTAGATTAACTGCTGATTTAACCATTAACATCAGACCAGAGCAGAAGCAAACAGGCCTTTAGAATGAACTACATCACTGTGAAGGAATTTGGTAGAAGACAAGAGTGACTCAAGGATCACATGAAGTAAAATCTTATGATGTGATGAAAAAATGTTCACACTCCTCCAGGAGGAGTGGTAACAGCTGGGTCTGTCTATTTACTGGGGAAGAAGTGGCAGGGCAAAGTTTGCATTAACTCCAAGTAAAGATCCTGCAATTAAACTTTATAGATGCTGTAAACTTTTGGGTACACTGACCTTGCTAAGACAAACATTAAACAGAGTCACCATCTTTAAATACCCACAATGCCCATAGTTAGATCTCAACAAGTTCATAGACTCTTTTGCAACATATTTCTATTCCAAAGTCTTAAGGCTTTCTGAATGTCTCACCATTAGATAAAAGGTAACGACCTCAGGATGGAGTTCAACAGAGCCCAATAGGCCTAGGAGATCAAAGGATAGGACAGGATCACTGTATGAGTACAACGCTGAAAATAATACAGGGTGAAGACAGTAGCCACAGCAGCAACGAGTGCAAACAAAGGAGAGCTAGTGGAGGATCCCAAAGCTTTGGGAAACCATTAGGAGAAACATTGCAGTTCTTAGGACCACTGGCCCTGGGTTTCCCCATCCATGCATGGATTCTCTCCTGGTACTCCTACTTCCTGTCATTATCTAAAACCATGCATGTTAGCTAACAATTCACTCTAGGGTTTCCCTAAGTCAGGAGTGGGATATTCCAGTTGCTTCAACACACCTATATCAAGAAGATGATTGAGAGGACTCAGGATGAACTGACTGCATACTGAGGTTACTCAGCCATTTGATTCAGTTGTATTGGACCACAGGTGAATTTAGAAGTTGCAGGATACTGGCCCTCAGGAACTGCATTCTGTTCACAGAAGAAGTTGGCCATGAGATGACTAAAACCACAGTAGTTATATGCAGTGGTGTGAAATGGTTAAATGACTGGAAACCCAGAGCAACAACAGGAGCAGAACCAAAATTGTGAGTGAACCCTCGTAGTTCTAAGTAGGGCTGGGTGATTAATTGCATTTTCAATATCATTTGAATTTAACAAATGTAATATTAAAATTGCAGAGGCACTGATCTTTAATCACACTATGTTTAAGAAGAGTAAGACACTAAACTTCTCCCTCCAGCTCTTTAGGTGGCAGGAAAAAACTTTAAGTGGGTTTTTCGCCTCAGAGAACGGTAGAGAGAGTTGTAGCTAGTACGTAGATGCATGCATGTAAGTAAAAGTAAGCACTTTTTCACAAAAAGATTACAGTAAAGTCCTGCAACAATGGACTCTGGGCAAAAGCTGAAAGACTGGGTGAAGCAACTACAAGCTTTGGGTAAGCAGAAAGGAAAATCAAAACAATCACAATTTTAGTTAAGAATAATCACAATTTTGATTTTTGGCAAAATCGTTCAGCCCTAGTTCTAAGACACAGACAAGGATCAACAGTACATCATTGTGCAGGATTTGCTATAATCCATTTCTACCCATTAACCCATATAAGACAGTTTGAGGTGCTTGAACAAATTACTGACTAAACCATAAAGGGTTTGCAATCCAAAAAAATCAAAGGCCGTTTTTTTTTCTAGTTTTAAAAGCTCAACTATGCCAAGAAAGGCCAGCATGACTGCTAAGTTAAATACAGCCATTAGATCAAGGTTGGTCTTTGAGGCAATATGACAGAGCTGTTTAAGTAACGAGTCTGAAAATTGGGAAGCTAAACCTGAGGCAATATGGTGCTAAAAATATTACACAGAGTTAATATTACACAGCATTTAAAGCACTGAAGGCATCTGAACAGCCAGCAAGGGTGGTATATCTTTTACCTTCTCGCACTAAAATTTGCTTGAAACCAATATGAAGCAAGGTTGGACAATAATTGCATTTGGGAAAAAAAAACTGCAATTTACAAACCAAAGAGTCCCATTGCATTTAACCAGAGTAAATGTCTTTTAGTTGGAGGTAAATGAAACACAGGTTGGCCTCCACACAAAAAGGAAGAGGTAGTTAAGAGGTAGTAAGCACTATTCTAACCGTTTGAGTCCCGTGTCAATGGACTTTGGACAGGAGAGCATCCAAATGTGTAAATTGTTGCAGAAAAAAAAAAATTTAAAAACTGCATATTTTTTTTCAAAACAACTTTACAAAATGAAAAAAAAAATCTAACCTTAAATATCAATACCTGTATTTGTTAAGACTTATCCAAAAAACGTAATTTAAAACATCCAAAGTCAATCTACAGAGCAGCAGACGTACAATATTTCTATGTGAAAACTTGTCAGTAGTTTGAAGTCGACACACAGGAGTTAAACACCACTTTAAAAGACTTTTTTATCCCACAGAGTTAAGAAACAGCTGGTTTAATCAGCTGCCAAGGTTACTGCTACCTTCATGAAACCATTCTCTTGTACAGCAGGGGTAAATAAAGAAAGAACGAGACAGGGGTCAGAAAGCAATAAAACAGATATGTTAGAGAAAAGACTCACCAGTCTCTTCATTCTGCTGCTCTCTTTAGTCTCTGTTAAAACTGGAACACAGCTATGAAGGCCCTGCTACAGAGACCTTACTCTGCCTCATTACTCTTATCTTCCTGACCTTTTAATATCTCTCCCTCCGTCCTTAGCTTTTCAACCAACTTATCCCTGTTGTTCTCGGTGAGGCAGGATGTCTTTAAAAGACATCGTCACAGAATCCAGAATCAGCAGATAAAATAAAGCTCAAATATTTCTGGAGATTCCCTTTTTTTGTTTTGATACCAAGCTTTCAGTTTTAAACAGGTTTTAGATGCTGCTACCCAGATTCCTAACCTACTGTTCAAACAAACAACAGTTCTACCTCTAAAAACTACAAACTTATTTATTTCTGTTAACTGGTATTAATATAAACTATGAAATTATTTAGAAATTTCTTTAGAACATTTGGCGATTTGTGTTTATTTCTTTTTTTCTTTAAGGTCCAGTTTGTCCAAACTGCTCTTCGTTTAATTCCTGTTTCAGCGTTGTCTCATGTCCTCATGAATCGTATTGTCCCTTCGTGTCACTGAGAAAAGATCCATTAACATCCCTCCATGTTTAAAGAAGAGAGAGAGAGACGAAGAGAAAGAGAAAATTACAACCATCAGTTTGTTCAAAGGACACGAGATTAACAGTCTGCTTGCTTTTTAAAGAGAAATCAGTCCTGAAGTCTTTCTGCCAAATCTTCTATTCTTACTCTTTCTCTCTCATCCTGCAATGTTTTAACTTTTTTACATATTGTTTTTTTAATTTGCGGCCATTTCAACATTTTATCATAAAAACAGTACTTTTAAGTAAAGAAATGCATTTTGATGTGAAAATGAAATCTCTGTGGGAAAGAGAAATACTTCAGGATAAAGGGTTGAGGGAGACCTTAACAGCCTAATGTGGCTCTCATGAGATTGGTCACCTGATGTGGAGGAGGCACCCTGGTGGGGGTGGATTCCAGAAAGTTACAGCTTAGATTAGTCCAGATATGTACTATAGTTGGCTGTGTTTCTGAGATCAATTCCTAAAAATACATTCATATAACCAAAGATCGATTAAAAAAAAATGTATTTCGCCTGCAGTTCAAACAACCAGCATTTCCAGATACAGCATCTGTCTATTTTATATACCAGACTGATGGTTGAATCTAAAGTGGATAAAACAAAACAACTCTTGTACCTCTTAATTTACTCTATTCACCCTTCCTGTTATCTGCTGAAAAGTGTCTTCTCTCTCATTTTTTGCAGCCTAAATGGCCCAAAGACATGTAAACAAAATAAACAAGAACATAATAAATAGTTCCTTATTAGACAGCTTATTACAACACCGTTTCATAAAGGCCTGGGCAATAAACTAAATATTTATCATTACCGAAATTCACTACGATAACCCGGGGCAATTTTCCCATGCAGGTAAAAGAGTGCATTGGCGGCTGGTATTTCCGTTCCCATTTAAGACACTGTGTGTAATCATGTGACTCCACCCATCCAGTCAGAAGAATCAAAAACAAAGAGAATGGCGGATGAGCCCAGTGAAGAAGTGGCTAACTTAGCCGTAAACAAAACAACATCAGTTAATCTAGTCGTACTTGTTCCAAAGAAATATTCAAGGTCTGTAATTTGGAAATATTCTGGGTTCCACAAACAGGATGTAGAGCAAAAGAACAGAAAAAGAAAATTTGATCTAAAAACTGTCGGAACTACACAAAGTAACACATCCAACCTCTTCCACCTCCTAAAGCACAACCACGCTGTTGAGTTCAAAGATGTGCAAAAGGTTCCACTACCTTGGCACAAAACTGTTAACAGAGGTAATATTTCTCTCTTGTTCAACGAGACATTGTTGAATGTTTGAACTTGAATTTTTAAATAATATCTAATGCCATTTAGTCAATAAATAAATGAAAAGTAGATTGGTTGCATTTCCTGCACACGCCATTGTTTTCAGATAAAGGGGCAGGAGCATTTATCGTTATCGAGGTAAAACTGTCCTACTTATCGTAATATTGTTTTGAGCTCATAGAGCATTTGTATTCTTCAAACTGATTTTTTCTTATCTGGGAAAGCACACAGCTTCACAGGAGGAGAGAATTTCTTTTTTAAAATCGTTTGTATCTTTTGTGTTAAAATCAAAACCGTAACGGACAGAGCGGCTTATAGACACACATCAAAAAAAAAAAAAAAAAAAAGGGCTTTTTTTTGGTTCTGCTTCAGCTGCTAAAAAAAAGAAACAAAACAAAAACAAAACTAGCCAGCCTCTGGTTTGGATCAGTTCTTTCTTTCTGTCTCAAGTTTAAGCAGATGAATTGCTGCTGCTGGAAAAAATACTGCAGTTGTGGACCATTAAAACAGCATTTCCTTCTTTGTTTCAAGGACTTTGTCTTAAGATCCAAAAAAAGAAGCAAACAAAAAACATCGTTCTCGTTAAAGGGCGGAATCCATCGATCGATCAGTCGATAGATTTGTTGGATTATGATTATGTTCTCTGTAGAACAAAAAACTAGCTAAACACATGGAACTGAGGAAGAACAATTCAGTGTTGCTTGGATGCTAAACCCTAGAAGAGCTCCGGTCTTTTGAGTTCAACATGCTTCACAAGCAGTGTATGATTAGCTTTTTTTAACAAGCTGCTGCCATTTACCATCAACTAATCA
Source organism: Jordanella pulchra (assembly GCA_034780135.1). Taxonomy (NCBI): domain Eukaryota; kingdom Metazoa; phylum Chordata; class Actinopteri; order Cyprinodontiformes; family Cyprinodontidae; genus Jordanella; species Jordanella pulchra. The sequence continues at coordinate 12,132 of JAUZNJ010059533.1, forward strand.
ATATGTCAACTTAAAGCATGAGGTAAAAGTTACATCAGCAGCAGTTAAGTTTGCTAAAATAATCATCAAAAAAAAAAAACAACTCGTGAATTAATGTGGGCTATTTGAAACTGAGCTACAATGTTGTTATTTGAATTTGACATTTTGATTGACAGTTCTGCATCCCTCCTGTGCTGAAAATCATTTTGAGCACTTGATCTGCGAATAAAGCAAAAAAAAAAAAAAGAACAGAAACAATCATTGGGTTGCAAATTTAGTGGCGTCTTCAGTTTTTTGCAGTCACACTCAAATATTCATGTGACGATTAATTATTGATGCTAAAATGTTACACAAGGCAACTCTAAACGTTTTAGTCTGTCGTCCAGGCAACTGAATATTTACGTGAATTACTTACGTCCTACTGTTTCCTGTTTGAGAGCAGCCAGCTGGTATATTTTACCACTTCCTGCAAAGATTATTTTTGGTGGAAATGTCCTAAATAATATTTAAAGGTCATTACATGGATGTAGAGCCATCCTCTAATATGTCGGAAGAGTCTCTTGCATCAATTTCGCTTTTGTAAATGTACAAATTCAGAAAATATTAAAATAATTCAGGATAAGGTTACTTCTGATTGGCTGATTAGAAAGTTCTGAAATGGATAAACTGAGCCACCAAGAAGTACCAGCCAGGTCAGAACTAAGCCTTATGAGATTATTTTTCAATTTAATCCGCCTATCTTATATTTAAAATGTTTATTTCAAAATCCGATAACATCCCCCTTTTCTCTTCAGATGTAGATTGTAAAATGATTTGTTTCTTTAACTTTTCTGTGCTTCTGAATTAGTTCCATCATTAGTAAATATACAAGTGTATTTAATAATAAATAAAATCAATGATCTAGCGATTAATCTGTTTGGAGGCAAATAACTCTCCTGACAAATATACAGCATTTCCTTGCCTCACTTAACGTGCAATAAAATTTGTTCCATAAAAAGGCAAAGAATAAATTCTTCAAATTGTTGATGTTTTTATAATCTAGTTTATCTGTAGTTATGTACTGATATTCACTATTATTGCTTTTTCTTTTTAGGTATTTTTATAATCACTGTCTAGAAAAATGATAAATAAAATTTAATTTAAACATTATGAGTCTAAGTACCAACATTTTTTTTCAGTCAGACAGAACAGAGTAATTCGATATCTAGTTTGTTGTAATTTCTCCCTGTGTGCTGCAGTTTTCTGACAGAGTGAAAGCCAAACAGAGGAGTCAGAGTGAATCACAGCCATGTGTATGTCACGATGGCTGCCAAAGTGCATTGATATTATTACACAATAATCAATGTTTAGGGGAATCCACTTAAGTACTCTGAAAGTTCAATGCCATACTCCCTGTTCACGCCCTGTTTTATCCACGTTACAAACATTGCCCGTTTATTTTGAGCTTCCAGGCAGGGCTCTGGTGAGAAACCAACAAAACATAAGGATTACTGTAACAAATTCCCTCTAATGTTTACTTACTAATGCCACATTCGAACAAATCACAGCCTGGCGGTTAGAGGGGGGGATATCATGACCTAATAGACAGAAGATGTTAATGTCTGCTGCATCATCTGCCTTTGGAAACAGCGGTTCTGTTCAGCCTCCTTTGGGATCGCTCTGTTCCAGCAAAGTCCAGCGGCCATCATTCCCTCAGACAGAGAGCATTAAAGTATACCTGCACCCATCAGCACTTTCACTGGAAACCAGCAGCAATGTTATAATGATGACCCAAGTTCAAAAAAACCTCTCTCTCTCTTTCTCCATCTATTCTATTCCATCGGTCTCTCTCTTTAGATAGAGGCCTCTATGCACCATTAACTCAAGGCGATCCATCATCTGTCTCTTTGTCCAGTGGGCTGTAACATGCTGTTACTGTTACAGACTCTGATACAAGCCATTACCGGGGATTACACTGTTCATCAGGTACAATGACGAGGCAAACTATTAGGATATATATTCTGATAGAACAACACAGATATCCAGCAGAATTAAGAGGCTTTTAACATTAAAGGGATGAAACATTAAAAGGACATAAACAGATATGAGTTTCATCATTAAGAAAGATTCACGAATCCTTTATTCAGTCTGTGTTTTCTTTAACCTTCAAAGTTCTCGAAAACGTACAACTTTTAGAAAATTTAAGTCTCCCCTTCTATCAGTAAACTAGACAGTGATCTGTTTAGTGGTACAGATATTATCCATTGGATTCAAATATGCACAATTTTCTTTTGAGAATGACCCCAAAATGTCAACTTCATACAATAGAAAACGCTTCATGGAAAGTTCAGAACTTATTACACTTTATTACACGTTTAAACTGGAAAGAAAGGCACCTTAAAAGCGCTAAATTTTTTTTTAAGCTTGCACAAAATAAAACATACATATTATCGGCTTTGTTTAATGATTCAAATCTTATTTTAAATTAGCAGAAAGAAAGTGAAATGTTCCCTAGAGCCAAGAGCAAAGGGTTGAATCTCTCTTCATTAAGATATAATTTAGTGATATTTAATATGTTTCATTGTATCAACCCTAGAGATTGAAGATTCGTGTTTTTTTTTCTGCATGAACTTATGTAAGAAGCAAGCAGCAACCAGTCAAGCAGTGAAACAATCCAGGACCAAATGGCTTAGTGAGAGTCTATAAATCCTTTAGGCAAAGAGGCTAAACGCTGCTGCACTTTGTGGATTGTAAACAGAATGGATAAGCAGGTGTTTAATGATTGGCATGAGGCTGAGAGGAAACATGCTGATGCTGGCATACATGAGCGCGCTTTAAAAGCCACTTTAAAAGGTCTCAGATACATGGCCGTCCTTCAGAGCAACAGACGTCCTGCATGGGCAAAGCTATCAAGATCTTAAGTCTATCTTGTTTCGTAATCCTCTTCTGAAGAATTGGAGCGGCCTTGGCGCATGTTTGACTGTTTTGTTTTGATGTGTGTCAACTTTACAAAACAAAAAAAAACAAATGCAACAAAACCCTACATAAAACCGGAGAAATGCTTTGCAGGAACTCTTGGCAACTTTCAAAACAATAATCTTAATATTTTGATCTTCTTTTTCAACAGCTGTAATGTTTATGACTCTCGTTAGCGGCTAATTAAAACAAAGCCTTCCAGATCTCCAGGTTTACAACAACAGAAGCACATATCAATAACAACTTTCTTGTGCGTCTGTGGAATCCCCTAAAGCAAACCCCGGTGTTTCCTGAATCCTACACTGAGCTGTGCTATTGTATACGACTCAATGAGAGGCTGCACAAACATCCATGTACACTGTGGACAAGGCTACGCATGAATTATTGACAAAAGAGACAGTGCCAAGGAATTCATGCGATCCTCTGCACTTTGCGTCACCTTAATAGTACTGTATTCCACCTGCCTGCTTTCTAGCATCCACTAACAACTACTTTTTGGTCAACAATTTAACAACTAGTTATTATTTCTTCTACGGGAAGCAGTAAGCAATGCCTCACCTGACCCAATCCATTTATTTATATGAGCTAGCAAAAGAAACATTTTGAAAAGATAAACAGAACAGAAGCGGTGGGTTTTGAAAGAAGAGCTAGAAGCTGGATTAATTGGATAAAGCCTTAGTGAACACCAGTAACCCTTTAATCCACTGGTGGAAGGCAGGAAGCAGGAGGGAAACACTTCCTTTCCATAGACGGAAATCCTGTTTGAGTTCATCAACTCATCTGGAAGGTTTGCATCATCACATTCCTGCTTGTATGTAAAGAAGAGACATTTCTTTCACTAGTTTTTCCACCTTTTGTTTCATATAACCTTTAACCTCCAAAAACCCAAACAGACACTCTCTGGCAAATTAAGCTTATCTGAGCTTGTCTCAGGTGTCCTCTGAGTTTTAAATCATCTACAACTTTCCAGTCTTTTTTTGTTTCGTTTTTTTTGCTCTAATTGCTGCAGCTTCTTTTATTTTTTCACTGCGTGTTTCATCGATGCTCCTCTGTCTGATTTTCTTGTTGTCCAAGTATCAACTCCAGGATGTCCTGGTATCGTTACGTCATATATTCCCCGCTCCATTAACAATGTCTTTCTTGAGTGTGATCGTTTGACGATGGGATGCCCCACAAGATTAGGATGCTCACAGCAGACGGTGTTTTTTTTCTTTAAATCTGAACAAGCCCTTTCAGAACAACTGAGGCTTATTTTGTCTTAAATTAAAGAGGAAATAAAAATTGTAATTGCTCTACTCTTCCTTAACATTCCATTTTATTTTGTCTTAATTCTGATTCGATTTAAGTTCCACTGTAAAAGGATTGTAGAGATTTAATGTCCAATTAAAGGGGGTCGAAGTCTTGATAAACGTTCGATTTTACATCCTCTGTCTTTCTGCCTGAGGGGAACCGAACCTGCGCAGTCACTGCCAATGATCTCTTTATGCAGCAACCAAGGCCATCATTCTTGCTTATTTAGCTGATGGTGAAAATGCAGCTGAGAGCAGTGATGGAAATAAATGTCTGAGTGCAGTCAACTAGATTAAATCAGAAAAATCATTGCAGCTTTGATGTAAAGAAATCCCCATTGTTAGAACTTTATATTAGCCTTTTAAAATTTGGGCGTATTAAAAAGGCATATCTATTGAACTTAAGTGTGTTGCACGTTTCTTTTGCTTTGTTGTGCAAAAGATAAACATTCAGTGTATCAGTATAGCAGAGCGCATAGCGTCTAATCAATTATAAGGCAAATACTTAAGACTAAATTCAGTTTTTAGCAATAAATCGGGCTTCCCTTTCATTTCTTCCCCCCATATTCAAAACTTGCATCGTCATTTATTGTATACCACTAAATTAAACACGTCAGCATCAAAGGAGAATAAGGCAGAAAGTAGCAATAAATAGTTTGGAGAAATTAGGAGACTAATTTCATGATTAATATATGAAATGCTGGAAGGAAAGTCCAATACCTCAAATACATCAAACCTAGCGGCTCCAACTATTTTTGGTCTATTAACAGCAACCGACACCGAGCACCATGGTGCACATTTATGTGTTGATACATTAATAGAGATATTTCTGTTACCCTCTGATTTTTTGTTGGATCTAGAATCATAGTGTATACAAAAATATCTTTCTATCTTTTAAGCTTGCAAAATTATACACAACTAGCCATACAAAAGGAAGAAAGGATAAGAAATGGCAGTAGGTATGTTAGGGAAAACCAGGAATTAGGCTACATGAAGCCAGAAAAATGTAACGCTATACAACCTCCAAACTAAAAAACTGGATTTTAATTGCTTATAAATAATAAATATCTAACATATTGGGCAGTAACACATACACCAACAAATAACTTTAAGTTTGATATTCATCACACCACACAAAGTAGAAGATAAATAAAGAAAAAAAAAAAATTCAATGAGGTCCAGCAACGCAGGATGAGATTCAGGGATGAAATCAAACTGTTCCACAGAAGGGAAAAAATAACTGTAACATTAAAACATTTAATCAGTTAATCCAATTTATTTTTAATTAGCTTCTTAATATTTTTGTATGCATCACAAAAAACACAAGACATATAATCTATATGCTATATATATATATATATATATATATATATATATATGTTATGAGATTAATTCTCTATTTAACAAATAATGTTAAAAGGCATAAAATTCCTTCCACCAACCAAAAGTTAACATTTGTCTTATACAGATATTACACCTGTCTCTGTTATTTAACAGATCAAATCATTATTATGAATGTTAGCATTTTCAATAAGATGCTAAATTATGATGAGAGACTTAAAAAAAACAACTTTTTTTTTAGTTATATATCAGCATTACATTGCTCCAGCTTTTTTTCTCACAATGTGTTTTTTTTTTGTATTTTGTTTTTACAGGCTGTTGTATCTCCAGCTTGTTAACAGGGCCTCCCTTTCTTGGTTATGCTTCATATGATATGATGACATCTGGTATTTCAAAAAATTTTTTAGAGGAACTGATACTTAGCAGAGCGAATGTAAAACCGGTAGACTTATATATTGGTTAATTTCACATCAGAATATTTTTTAGTATATTAATGCAATCTTGATCAAACCAACAACAGCAAAACAAAAAAAAAACTAACAAAAAAAAAAAAAAACAGCTACAAGGATGAGCGGGTCCATCTCAGTTGTGAGAAATTATTCATTTCAGCGCTTCAGTTTAACAAATGAAGAGTAAGCCGGAAAAAAAGATCCTTGCTGAGGATGCTGGCTGTTCCCTGAGTGCTGGATCCAAGCTAATGGAAAGTTAAGTGGAAGGAAAAAAATGTGGTAAAACTCTGTACAAACTGTTCCCTTCCTTTCTTTTTTTTTTACATTTAAAAATATGTATATTTATGTTTTGCTTGTGTAGTACATTAAATGTGGCAGGGATCCAGCTAAAACTTTCCATTTTCTTGTGTTGTCCCACTACTTAACCAGTGACAGAATGAACAGTGTCTCACCTGAGCCGAAGAAAAAATGGACCAGACTGTATTCAAAGTTCTCTTTTTCAAATCTAAGTAAAGGTTACAATTCATTTAGGACCCTGGGAGTAAACAAACAAGCTGTTTTAGTTTCCGGTTAGTGATTATCTGGGGAGCCATGTCCTCTGCTTGTTCTGATCCCTTGTGTTGATCAAGTTCAAAGTAAGAGCAGACATTTACCAAAGTACCAATAACTGATCTAATGATGGTTTTCATTGGCTTTAAGCCATAAACACTTGAATCATATCAAACAGATAGAGATGCATGTGTTTAAATTTAAAAATGGAGATAATTACACATATAACAGCATTGATAAGAAGCATTTTTCCTGATCTTCAAGATTATTAAAAATATAAGGCACTAATGTAGCCTTTGGAAAACTGTTAGAATCGTCAAATAAATAAATAAATAATAAATAACACGAAGAATAAAGAAGTGTAGCGGCTCGACATGCTACAGTGAACACAGTCTGGTCTCCGTCAGCCTGAACACAGGAGACAAGCGCGAAACTTTGCAACTCTGAGAGTCGCACTTTTAAAGTGAGCTACTGGCTTACATAACATCCTCTGCTTTCAAACTAATCGGAGGTGGCAGCATCAGAGGAGGCTTTTAGGACCACATGAAGATAGCTGTGTATAACTGAGCTATGACTAACAAGGTGCGTTTGGATTGTCCACATCATCACAATCTGAAATTCTCTTATTCTCCTCTATATTCAACCCACTTAATATCCATTCTACTGTTATAGAAAAACAGAAGGACAGCACCGACTTCTCACAAGCTTCAATAAATATATTTTTTCTCCCTAGTGCTAATTTTCAAGGCTTACTGATCACCAGATCTATCTTAGGTTCAATTTTCCTTGATGCTTGCAGATTTTTGCTATTGTTGATGGGGGTGCACCGATTACGGTTTTATTGTCGATCACCGAGTCCCGATCGATAAAAAGCCTGACAGGTTGATTCCGATTTTGATCGATACACATCTCTTTTTATAACAAGAGACTGTCAGTACACTCACAACATATTTCAATCTTATCTTACTGAATAAAAATTAATCACTGCCTGTGAAATGATAAAAACCTCGGAAATAACTGCTCTCAAATATAAATTCAAGTTTAAGGCACTGGCAGTAGCGATCAGAACGTTACAGAGGTAAATCAGATTGATGGAAAAGATCGATTTTAACTTCTAACTATTGGCTGATCACCCAGCTCCCGAAATAAGAAAGTCGAGGCCCATAAATCGATTCCCTCCTAATTGTTAATTTTAGATTATTATCACATTAAATGAAAAATATGCCAAAAATTCTAAAAATACAGTTGATTTGTTTTATATTCGAGTTATTTATTTTGCATTTATTTGCACATTTATTTAAATAATAGAATCTGGGATTCGGTTGAGCAAGCATGTTCCATGTTGAGATTGCATAAGGTACGCTATCAATATTTTTTTTATGCCCTTTTTTATGGTATCGCAGAAATTGTATTGAATACTTTCCTGATACATTTTTGCTTGAGATTCCTGCGGTTATAACATCATACTGTAATAACAACAAAAAGCTTTATTCTCAATTTAAATTTCGGGATAACGTTTAGCTGGATTTATTTTCAATGCATTTAACTATGGATGGGGGATAAATAGTCAAATATTTGAATGGATAAGAGAGATGGGATCTTTAAAAAACATGTTTGGTTAAAAAAAAAAACAGTAGAGAGACTTTTCCAGAAAGTATAGAAACCCTACATTTACCTTTATCTCATAATCCCCCACGCCTTGCTTAAACCTTTGTAAATAATTACCAAGAAGAAATGATTTTAAAGAACCTGGAAACACTGACCCACAGCAGACATGAACGGCAACATGATGAAAACCTTTCTCTGACCTTAAAGCTGGAAATCCTTTCTATCACATATTTGCACTCTTTAGTAAATGGATATCCTATAGCGTTTTAAATAAAGTATAATTTTCCAGAAGTGGTCAGCGGATGAGCCCTCCATCTAAACAACAGTTCCCAGTATTGACTGGGTGACTCATAAACCCCCCCCATCACTGACTAATGGAAAGGCATTCTGAAATTGTCCTGCAGACTGCAATCTGTTTTATTTTATTCTAACCTCTACGGCGGAACCATTTACAGCGACAGAGCTAATCAGCATCCAGCATCCTATCACTCACTACCCCCACCTTGCATAGCTCCATTTCAGCCTGCACACAGCAGGGATTTTATTTAATCAGCTAGTTGCAACAGTTGGGAGGCTGTGTCTAAGCCACGGGTGAGCAGGAAGCCAGGGTAAGAGACCTCTGCGGCTCTTCGTTTCAGAAGAGCTCGCTCTTTTTGGATTACCGTCAGCCGCATTACAGTGGAGCCTAATGTAACCGGCATCCATGGAGGCTGGCTGCTCCACCGCTGTCCATTGATCTGACTGGCAGGAAGAAAACAACTGGATTACATAATTCATGCGACTGCTCCCATTTGTAGACTTGCTCGACTGGTGAAAGGACCATAACAAGCGTCTGATAATGGAGCACATGCGAGTCCTGTCATGATCAGCTATGTGCTCCTTTATAATTGGTTATACGACTCCACCTATTTTAGTTATTTAACCACCAAAATAGCCTTTAGCACGTGTCTTTCAAATCACGTCCTGATTATAAATAAAGTTAGTGCAGAAAATAAGAGAACGAGGGCACTGAAAAAATGTTTCCCCTCTTATTACTGTGGCACATAAATAAAAAAATTATTCTACTGTTTTTTTTTATAGAGGTTAAATTAAATTACTAGTCATCTATTCTATTACTGTGTTACTGTGAGCTTAGTCTAAATTCTCCAAACTAATTACTCACCTATAAAGTCTGTATTTTTTATTGGGTGTAGCTCTCTGTGTGTTTAAATGAATGCATCCCCACAGCATGATGGTACCAATACCATGCCTGACAGTAAGGGTGATGTGTTCAAGCTTTTTGGGGGTTTTCTACCAACTTTATTAAACTGCCCTTGAAACAGTAGTTTAAAAGATAACAGATAATAAGGAAACTACCAGATTATATTGCGATTCATGAATCAAAGCATGGTGCTTAAAACATTACTGGATTTTTAATGAAACTCAAAAAGACTTAAAAAAGTAGCATGATGAATTCCATAAACAGAAGGCATACAAAGCCGGATTTTGATTTTTTTTTTTGTCAGTTTGTCAGATTTTTTTTCAATAAATTGTTTTCTTTTTTAGTTTATTTAAACTGTGGGTGGATAGGAGAGGTATTATCTCGTTTAGAATAATCAGACTAAAACGGTTTACCGAGTAAGAGCGTGTCTTACCCCTTGAGTGAAATTTAATCCACGAGTAACAGTTTCCACTGAAGCAGACACCAGAGGATTGATATGGTTTATCTTTTTCACATTAGTCGGTTTTTTAATCTCTAGTGAATGTGTAGACAAAACTTACATATCGGCTGATGAGAGTCCGAAGAGTGCTGCAATCCATCCCCATCCTGTTCCCTCTGTAGACACTTCGCCGTGTGTTTGTGTGAAGCTTATTTCCCCTCGTCCGCCGCTTTCCTTTTTATATTTCTTTCTTTGTCCATGACTTTTCCCCCCTCAGGCTTGTTTTCTCTGCTTAAGTAGAAAGAGGGCTTGGTCCCTAGAAGGCTGCTTCCCACACGGTAGACTTGTTCTCACCTTAGGAGACCGTAAGAAGACTCAGAAGTAGCAGAAGGAAGCTGGCAGGGCAGCGTCTTCTACAGCAGTTTTAGTGAGCGGCACCCGGAAAAAAGTCAGTTCCCCTCTGCTCCCCTCTACCTGAGCGCGTGTACTGATAATCCTCTGGTCTCGCGCATCGGCCAAAGCAGATTTTCTTTCATATACGTCACGCGAAGCCAGGTGGTGCCTCTGGTCTGGGTTGGGGCGCATGCGCTCTCTAGTGTCTTCGGCGGGTAATTGATCAATTGTTTTAGTTAATTACGGCTCATCGATTTGTTGGGTCCGCGCGGGATGTCCACCTAAAAGTGTATCTCGATAAATAAGAATATCATAGAAAAAGTAACTAATCACTAGATTAATATAGGCGAATTACGCAAAAAATGTATCATTTAATTTGATCAAGGTATGATATGCTTATGAACGGGTTAATATTAAATATAACCATTTAATATGGTTGAAATAAAGCAAAGATATCATATAATATTGCTAAAACAACTTTTCTACTGCCCAAATATTTTGTAACCCTATTTTTACAATATTATAAAGACTGAAGATAGTATTTTAAAATAAAAGTACCTTTGGGAATCCCGGGTTGCTTTAACTTCAATATCACTCAAGTGCTATAATTTTTGGCTGTGTGGCCACATTAAATGTCGTACTGGTAATAAAATCACAGGCCTCATAAAGTTTGTATAGCAATAGGAATTAAGGCATTAAGTGCTCTAATATTATCTGATTTTTATTACAAACTACCCAGTTTGGTTTGGTTGCTTGCTCTATCCTTTTGGAAAGCTGTCCATTAACTTTTAAATAGTTTTGAGTAATAGCCTAATTGTATGACAAACCAAATTTCTGAGTTTTCAATGGCTGTAAACATGAAAGATCAACATAAAAATAAATACATGGCTGGGATAGATCATTAAGTTTGTAATGGATTTGTATGATATAAAAATTAAACTATATTGATCTAAATAGATTAAACCAAGTCTCAAATAAAATTGTAAACTAATTTGCCATAACCTTCAAGGTAAAATTAAGTCAATGTGTTGCTGAGGGAAATTTTTGAAAATATGGCTTACCATGAATTAACACATAACAGATTTCAGTTGATAACCATTTTCCTTCCTGATCCTGTTAGTTCAAAACTTCCCCGTAGCATGATGCTGCCCCTGCTATACTTTACAATTAGGATGGTGAATTCAGTGGGATATGCACCATTACACCTATTTTCCCAGCTTCTTTCAGCACTGGTTTTCCACCAAAGCCTTTGCAATAATTTGCTAAGGGTGTGACATTTTGTGTGTTACAAAAACAAGAGTAAAATTATTTCAGCACACAACTGGGTTGGTAATTTAGTTTCAGTGATTAATTCACATAAAAGCTGCCTCTTAACTCTGTTACTGTATTTGTTAATTTCCTATTAAAAATCAGTTTAATTGCATTTATCAGGGAAACATTGCAACTATAGATATGTTGTCGTACATTACCTGGAACATACTGTACTAATTTGTCATGTTTGGTTAAAAGAAAAGACAATAGATGAAACATGATTTTAACAAACAATACAAAGTTTTGATGAATTATTAGATCATACATGCCTTAACCTGTACTGCATTTGTCATACAGATGACATAACCTTCAAACTCAATCCATAGCCATTCAACTTTTCTTAATTCTGGAGTTTAAAAATTAATTAAATACTTGATGCTAACAACACAAACCTTAACCCAAATGTTTAGCCATCAAGCACATACCCCTTTTCTCACTTGTCCCAAGTCAACTTACGTGCCTGATGTAGACCTAATTTTAACTACCTAATTCTCTTTGATATACAGAAATATTAAGCAACAAATTCTGCTAACTGAAGGTAGTTTAAAATATTCTTGTACCCTTTTCAAATATGTATTACTTTTACTAATTTGAAGCCTGTTAATCTAATGTTGTGTCACTCACTTTTGTAATTATTTTTTTATATTAGTTGTTTGATGCTTTACATGCAATATTTTGGGACTAACTAGAAATTGAAACAATATTTTTAAGGAAATTAATGCTTAGGATCAGAATGGAACCAAAGATAATGCTACTTTGTTTCAAGGGGGAAATATTTTCGGTTAAAAGTCCATCCTCTGTTCCTTGGCGACGCTTTCGGCGGGTTCAGATGAATCCCTAGTGAAGTTTAGTATTACAGCCCCAACTACTTCTTGTTATGTACTTCAAAATAAAACCTGTAAACGTTATTTCAAAAACCAGAATCTAATAAATATATATAGATACACTGATAATATTATCAGCGATCGTTTATGCAGATTATAACCGTTTCAGCCATGTTTAAAATAAAGGTCTAAAAAAATCTCAGACAGGAACGCCTATCTAATTTTTACTAAGTTTTAATTTAACTTGAACAAATTGGTTTTGACATTGTTGTAGCTGATCATTTTGAGCGCAATTTTTAAGGTCTCGTTTACGGTTCTGATCATTATTTCATGCAATACAACTAAATTACCCAAATGTTGATGAATAGCATGGGATTTATTTTAATCCAGTTGTTCTATTAATTCATACATTTTATTTCTCGAAACATTTTATGCAGTGCTTATACTGTTTTATTATAGGCTACGCTTTTTGGATTGATTTTTTAATGATGTCTGTTGATGTTGGACCCTCTGGGCTCGAAACATTTGACATGTCTGAGTTTATTTTGAAAGGAACTCTGTCCGATTCTTTCTGCGCCATGCTAGCATGACCCTCTTAGTCAAAATGGCGTTGCTGGAGTTGGGAGGCTGCAGGTAGTTCACATCCATCTAGTTTAAATCATTTAGGGAATAAAAAATACGATATCCACGAACACTATGGCGAGTCTGGACCAGAAATCTCCCAATGTTCTGTTGCAGAGCCTGTGCTGTAGGATCACAGGGAAAAGCGAAGGTACGTCAGTTACCGCTAGCTTCACTGCCTTTTTACCATACTGGAGCTATTAAATGAAACTCCCATTGTAAAACTTGCATTTTTCCTCTAACACACGATACTTGTGTTCGTATTTATCCTAAACACGAAACAAAAAAATCAGGTAATTCATCAATAAAGACTGTGATTTTCGGCGTTTATATTTTACGTCAGACATGTCGCTGTCTTTGAACAATATAAGGTTTTCGACGCCGATCTTTTGGGTTTTAACGGCGTAACCGGTTTAAGCACCTGGAGATCAACCAAGATGAACTCTTCTCATATTTAGCTATTTCTAAAAAAAATCCAATACGTTATATTTAATTTTTTTTTTCCATTTACAATTTGTTTCTTGTTAGTATGGGTGGGCAGCTCGCAGTTGCCGATGTCGTTCCCGATGCCACACATCTTGTTTCCAAATTTGTTGGGGTAATGTACTGCGTTTAATGCTTTGATGGACTGGCTCGAAGGTCACTCCAGTACCCAGTAGGGTTGTTAATAATTTAGAGCAACCACGCCGATCAGTGGGAAACGTGCATGCAGTCTAGATGTATTTGCATCCTGCTAGCTGCAGGCCCCTGCAGGAAGGTAGAAATCCCACATCAGATGTCATCATAGCAGAGAACCCATAGAATATTTCCATTTGATCACGTCGCAACTAGAAACTTGCATTTTAATTGAGTCGTGCATGTTTGGTTTAGAAGAGCATCAATATTCAAATTTTGAGTTTTGGAGCCATAGCTCAGGCTGTACTGATTGTCATCCAGTTAGGTGAAACTTCGCCCATTTGTTAAATTGTTTGCACCCTTTTCGCATCTAATCTGATTATCCTCACAGCCCCTGGTGAACATATACATAACCAAAAACACATGATGCTGCCAACACCTTGTTTCACTGTAAGGAATGTGTGGTCAAGTGTGCGTCCAATGCTCATTTTAAGCCTTAAATTGATTTTTGCATTTAGGCCAGACTTCATTTTGATCTTTTCTGAGTAGAATACTTTCTATCCACTGTTTCATATGAGTCTGCATAACTTCTGGCTTCTTTTGAGCAGTATTCTTTGCCCAACCATTTTTCATCTTTGAATACTACATAAAATTTGTCCCCTTTGAAAATCTCCACCACTTTACCACTGGATTTCTGCAGCTCCTCCATAGTTCACCTCTTTGTCATGTGATTTGTTTGGCTTTAATAAATGAGAAGAAAACACCCTCAGCCAAACATTAGCTCTGTTCTTGATTTGTTATTTGTTTTTTTCTTACTTTTTATCGTTTAATAATGAATTGACTGAACCTGAGCACAGCTCTAGATTCAAATTCACTCTGGTCTGACTATTGTCACTCCTTAATTATTAAATAACTAAACAAACCTGTTTGACAACACACAGTAGACCGAAAGGTCTCAACAACTTAGTTCTTCGAAATAATGCCAAAAAAACCCTCTTCTGAAATCATGTGTCCTTATAGAGGATTGACAGGAGAAATGCTGATTTTTTTAGACGTTGAGTCTTTGTCTCTGTTAAATCAGGATCGATTAAAGAACTATAAAGTTTAAGAAACCATATTTTCAGCTATTTACCAGAAAACCTTGAAGGAAAATTTACGACATCCTTTGTAACCTTCATCTCAAGGACAGCTGGGTTATGCAACACTATAATGATAAAAAGAACAGCAGAAAGTCCACCTTTTGTTTTGCTTAAAAGGCAAAACAAAGGTTTTGATATGCCTGTTTTTAAGAAATGAACAAAGTTTCTTTTTGGGTGAAATGCTGCCGTTTAGTGACTGGTTATGTTATATTTTTGGTTATGTGTTTCTGCAGCGGAAGTGGCGCATCAGTTCCAGTATGCCGTAAGAGTCATTGGCAGCAACTATGCCCCCACCATTGAACGAGACGAGTTCCTGGTTTCAGAGAAGATCAAGAAGGAACGTAAGTGGGATTGTCTCTGAATGAAAATGCATTTATGATGTGGGCTGCATGCCAAGCTCTAGCATTCGTGAAAACATGACATCTAAATGTTGTTTGGCATTGGATTTGACAGCATAGCACACTATAAACCCGCATTATATTCTAATGATTGTGCTGGAACAGCCATAGCAAAATATTATTGCACCATAGCTGCTAATCCCAGTGGACTAGTAGAGTAGCTGATGAGGCACAGTGAACGGGAACACATTGATCTGAGGTTCTACTCTCATAATAAAACAGAAATAGCTCAACACTTCAAAGACTGAACGTCTCTGATTTCTAATGGTTGTTAAATTGGACATTTAAATAAAGTTGCATTAAATCGAGGAAATTCAAAATGCATTTAGAGTATTTCTCCCTTTTTTTCTGAGGACCCGTCCCCAGCTAACCGTTGCTTTTTGTTGCCTTTTTGCAGTGTTGCGGCAGAGAAGAGAAGCAGATGCTGCTCTTTTCTCAGAGTTGCACAGAAAGCTCCAGACGCAGGTTTGTGTTTTTTATCAAATACTTTC
Organism: Jordanella pulchra; assembly: GCA_034780135.1. Taxonomy (NCBI): domain Eukaryota; kingdom Metazoa; phylum Chordata; class Actinopteri; order Cyprinodontiformes; family Cyprinodontidae; genus Jordanella; species Jordanella pulchra. The sequence continues at coordinate 27,734 of JAUZNJ010059533.1, forward strand.
CTGTATGTAGAAAACTATGATTCTATTTCTCAAACTTCTAGATTTATTTACAACCCACTGTAAACACAATCATCCCCTTTAAACCTGGCTTTTTCGGACCACTGGTTTTGATCATGAGTCAAATTTGGTATCATTTTGTGGGTGAGAAGCTGTTTGTAAACGTTTGTTCAATTTAGAAACCACTAATAAGTATTTTAGCTGGTTAATATTTTTAAAAAAATTTCCCAACTCTCCCCAGTTTCACCACAAATGCTAGTTATGCTGACATTTAAAAAGTATACCAAAATTAGGCAAATAAACTGACTGTTAATGGGCATAATGGATGCTGAAACTGTGTTTTTTTAACACATTTACTTCCATATGTGCACATACATATATATATATACATATATATATACATATACATATATATACATATATATATATATATACATATATATATATATATATACATA
>JAUZNJ010059544.1:0-28187 GCA_034780135.1 Jordanella pulchra
TTCAGTTTTATAAAAAAAAAAAAAAAATTCCCAATTTTATAATTTTAGCTTTTATCATATTTTATTTACTGATGAGATTCCGCATCTGGGCTCTTGATTTTCTCTTGGGTGAAGAGATTTACAAAATGTGTTTTGTTTTCAAATTAGAATTTACTAATTGTGGGTTTATTTGTTGTAGTTTTTTTTTTTTTTTTTTTCATTTTTTCATTTACAAAATGTGTCACTTGCATGCCAAAATATTGGAACAAAATTGACTCTATAGATCTGTGCACATATTAAAAAAAAGAGTTTTCAGATTTGCTTTTCTGCTTTTCTGGACCGGTGTGATCGCTTAGCAACTGTTCCAGCCAGTAGAATGACAATGTGCATCTTGGTATGCAATATTTTTTTGACTTGGGAGTGCTTTGTTTTTTGGTTTATTTGCATGGCTCCTGCCCACAGCAGGAAAAGACAACTTCACTTTTCTGCTGCTGTCTTCTCAGATGATTAACCATCCTTTTTTTGTTATTTTAACAGCTTTGTAGCTGCTCAAACCTTAACGGAAACCTGCTTGAGAGCCTGTAATAGTTATGCACAGCTCTTTTTATTTTTCCCGCCTTTTTTTCTATAGATGCAATACACATTTTGGCCACTGATCGTTATGGAGCGCTGTTTCTCCCTGTTTGGCAATAGTAAGACCGTCTTAAAAGGCAGATGTAGTGAAAGAGAGCTCAGAGCTTTTTTTAAAAAAACAATCTGCAACCAAAGAAGACAAAGTTGTAGCTGCATTATTCATCTGTGTGCAGAGGAAAATTGTGAAGAGGAGAAACCGGAAATATCTGTACAACATTATGCATATTTGAAAGAGAGTAGAAGTTTTGAGTGCAAACAGAATAAAATCACGGTCTTAAATCTGAAAGCTGTGGTTTAATTTTAGTAGGGTGATTTTTCAGTAATCAACAAGATGATCTGAAATAATATATAATATAATATATGTTAATTAGATGCATATTGGTGTGCAAGATGTCCTAGTAAAAGTTCAGACTAAAACGGATTCAAGTAAAGAGTTAAAAATGAATGCATGCAAATGCTGACCTTCCAATTTGAGCTTTTTACTATTTGGAACTGGAAAAAAAAGTCTTTCTCCTCAGAAAGTATTGAAGCTGTAAAGTTGGCTTTACAAAGTGTTTACTCCAGGCCAGCTGAATGTAAATGCAAACATTATTATTTTTCTTTTTAACATTTTTTGGAGCAATAAAATGTCCAAAACGATGCCTCGTTTCCCTCCCATTCTACAGTGTTGCACTAATCCCAATTATTTGTTTTAGCCTCAGAGTATCAGGTTTAATAGCCTAGTTGCTGTTGTTAACTGTATATTGGTAGAACACACTGCTTTGATATTTTGCCTTTATTTCTTTTTTCGTCAGCGCTCTGATGTCTCCCTCTTTTTTTTTTTAATCCAATGAATATTTAAGTAAACCAGTGCATTTATTGTTAAACTAAAGTCTAAGCTGTACTGTTGCCTCACTTATATGCAACAACCTAAAAAACTCTCCTTAGGGGCTTTTAAGGAAGACTTGTATTTTTTAGATGACCTTCGACAGGCGTCGGCCTTATAAGACCTTCTCAGACCCAAAGAGACAGTATTTGGTATCATAGCGGAAAGTTTTCCCAGGTTTCAGACCACTGAAAGCTTTCACAGCCCGTATTGATCTCTGTATCGAGCATCCTTGATACCTTCCTCTCTGCAGCCGTGCACAAACTTTGGGGAACTGTCCCCCAGCACATAAAGAGGGACCTTGTGGAGTGCAGATAGTGGCTGAGACGGTCATGGGGAGCCGGCGATAATGGCCATCTCCTGGCAACCCAAAGAGCCGTGACAGGCCACCACTGCCTGCCACCGGCTCCCTGCCTCTGATAAGAACAGGGCAGGCAGAGAGACACTTTGCAGGGGCATCTCTGTCTCCTGCAGCACATTCACACGCTCCTCATGCTGCACAGATAGCTGGCTGAACTGTGCAGGCAGGGAGCTCGTCCTTGTTGAGCTGTCCATTCAGATGAATGTGTGCACCTGCTTGGAGCTGAGAGTCAAACAGAAGGAAACCAAATAAAAGGGAAGCAAGAGTCTGTATGTGTGCTAGAGGATGAGCAATTGCTTAAGCAGGGATTATATTTCCACTAATTAATTGGATATTTATTTTTACACCTAGACATTCCTGTCAGGTTGGTTTCCTTATTTAAGCTGCATTTTTCTCATTAGCATGGCTTTTGAAAACAAATGCAGTTGTTCTTGTTATGATTCGTGTGATGTCATTCCTACAGTCACATCTCCAGGCTTCAGGAGAATTATTATACACACATCCAACACATCACAAATTCAGCCCAGAAGGAAGTCGAGGTAATATTTTGTAAGATTATCAGAGGAAGTCGGAGAAACGGTCTAAGGTAGGATTTTTCTTCTATCCTAAGAGATTAGAAAAAAAAATATTAAATCAGAGGTTAAAGAAAACCATCTTTGTCACCTCTGATGTGATGCTTGAATTTAAAGATCTTTAGATCCCAATACAAATTTCTATACCTGAGCTCTGCTTTAATGTTATTCTGATCATTATTTCTTAAGAGGCTGTTAATTCCTCTTTACAAGCTCTCCTCTTCCATTTGAGGGATGAGCTGTCGTTAGTTAATCTGAAGGTTGTGAGTTTGATTCCAGTTTCCACCTGCTGAATGCTGATGCTTTAACAAACATTAACCCCCAGCTCAGAAGTATGTAGCTATTTATTTGACCTCTGGATGACCGAAAAAATAATCGTTATCTCTGAAAAAACTGTAGAACACATTATCTTTAACTAATTTATTTTAGTTCTATAAATGACCATTTCTATTGCACAAACCTTAACTAATAAAGCACTAACCATTCGGTCTATTTGCTGACTTTTTTCTCACGGTTGGGCTGTCTGCTTCAAGCAGCTGTAGCTCCTTCAATTTGATGACTTGGTCCAGGGTGGAAACGCTGTGCATCTAAAATGCAGAGTGGTTAATTCCCCACGGGGCTCGTGGAAATCACCACGGTTTTAGTCTGAATGCACCATTATTTATCAGATTTAAACTGTTTATTTTTATCTTAAAAAAGGTAGTTTGTATAACTAACAAAAAAGTTATTGGTGATGTAGCCAAAGCAATGTTCTGGTATGGAGTTTAATTATTCATACAAAGCTTGATCATAAGCTCTGTGTTATATTTATTCATCCACTTTCATAACTCCTAACTGCCCTTATTGCTCTTCTTCCATCTGTGGAAAGTGTGGGTTTTACATTGATTTGTCCACAGTGGCCTTGAATTAAGTTTACTCCCTTGATCCAGGAAATAATTTTGCATGTCGCCTTGGCCTGAGGGTTTGCTGATGAGCCAAAATACCTCGAGTTCACCATCACCATTCAAACTATCTCGTTTATTGGAACTTTGTTAACATCAACTTGCAATTTCTCATAGAGGAATCTTGCTCTTTCCTCCACGTCAAGTGATTTAGCTGAAATGGTAACTGCAGGATTTTGTGTCTGTACATCAGGCCAGATCTCAACTTTTGTCCGAAAGTCTGAACTGAGCAGAGTTAAAAAAAAACACGCGAACATGTTATATAACATTTATTTACTACATGAGCAAGAGATAATATTGATACATGGACGACTTCACCAACTGTTAACATTTTACTCTCCAGTGATCAGCTAGAAGCAAATTTTGGTGTAATCTTTGAGTTTAGAACTTCAGGTGGATATTTTAGAAACATACCAAATATGATTTTCTTTTTTTGTCCTTTTAGAAGTATGCTTTTCATTTTATTTTATGTTTCAAAAGATTGTTGATGGGAATTCCTAAATAGGACAGTTGTTGGTGTTTTAGTAGCACTTTTACACAGCATAGATAGTGGGTAATTGCTGTTTTCATAGCACTCTACCATTAACTTGTAGCATCCATTGCGCATACATACATCAGAGTGTCGTTATTTTTGATGCATTGTGAAGAACTTAAATGTTGTTCTCTTGTTCTGGAAACAATTCAGCCTGGAAACAGAAGGAGCAAATTCATTTTACGTCCAAAAGTGGAGAGGTCTGATGATGGATAGCACTCTAGCTAATAGTGTGCTGGCATCTGGACAGAGCAACAGCAGGCCGCGGCTCAGGCGAGCCGCTTCCTGAGAGGGCGAGTGTGGCCACCATATGAGCCATGGCTCCGTCAAGCACTGCCGGATCGTTCCCTCTACTCTAAATGGTAATATCTCCCTTGGGCAACACAGCATGGTGCTACATATGGAGCTACAACATGCTCTCCCAAAGGCTTGTGTCTGTGTGTGTGCGCCGGTAAACCTGAGACGGAGAGCAGCGAGTGTGGAAAGCAGCTGTGTCCCCTCCTTTCAGCTTGTGGTCACCTCACCCAATCGAACTGGATCTCACGCACTGTTGATCCAATCACCTTAGCCGTCACGCGCCATTGAGCCAATAAGTTTGCACGTTGCACCATGTCGAACTTTGGCACACCCATGAATCTGGATTTTTTCCCGGTTTGGGCACCTGGGTGAGACGAGGGAGCGAAGAAAGAACAACTTGGATCTTATTTTATTGACTGGAAGAAACATTTCTACAACTTGTTTTTACTAAATTCACACCTGTTCATCCCAGAGGGCTTTCATATTCGTCTGTATGCACCGTTATCCATGCTAATGAGAAATTAACGAGACCCCCATCAGATGCAGATCAGACATTAGCGTGTTCAGGGCATCATGAGACATGGTGACACAATTAACACAGAACATACTGACCAAACAAATTTTTTCTTTATGTCTGGATAAGTTAATATGATTCCAACATTTGGCTGCCTTGTGGCAATATTTTTTTTTATGAGATTAAACAAAAACAAAGTCAGCAAATGGAGTCTTGCCAGAATATTAGCATAAACCCTGTAAAACGCTCAACTTAGACCTGCTTAGAAATGAAAATCTGAAGGTATTTTATTTGTAGAGATTTCCCGACATGGAGAATCAGCATTTAAGATTGTTTCTGTTGAAAACCAACGTTACCTCCTCATATTATTTTGTTTATTGTAGCATTGATATCTTCTTAGACATTGTAAATGTAAATGTAAATCGTAGATTATCATCATTAGCTCCTGGTTTAAATGTAGCCAAAGTGCCTGTTGATGCATATTTTACATGTTAGAGCTGTCAGGTGATTTATCTTTGTTTAAAATATGGTTTCTATCATTATATGAGATAAATTAATAATAAAAATGTTTATTTATTGTCTAAAGAATAAATTAGAATTACAATTGATTATTAACTAAGAATTTGGGCAAATTGTCAGAAGTTTTAGTTTAACTTTTATTTATTTTTTTTCCCCCACTGGGGGGTTGACAAAATCAATGAATGTGATTTAATGAAGTTACTCTGCGAAGTGTAGTGATGAAAACCACAGTTCTTTGTGTAACTGCTGTCCGAAGAGAAGCCTGTTTTAAATGGGTATATTTCTTAATTGTGGGGAAATGATTTCTGTGGCATGCAGTTAACTAAAAACAACTTTTTCTTTCATCGCATCTTTAGTTTATAAACACAAAAAATAATAGTTCATGTCGCCCCAGTTTTAAATACTTTGACTTTACTCTATCTGTGTGGTTTCAGAATGGCTCTGACGCGTTACATTTAAATAAAGGACATTTAACACTATCAATATCAGGTACTACAAAAGGATGTCGGCTTATTTACAGTTTTTCAGAGCTGTGGATTCCACAAAACCTCTACTTTAACAAGATTATCATAATTTCATCTGAATGCAGCAGCTGTAAAACCCTGAAACATTTTTAACAACAAGCCTTATAAGTGCAATTTATTTTTTGTTTTGTAATCCATTATTTAAGTTTCCAAAATGTTTTTGAAAATCCAAACCTGTAGAAAAGAGAAGAGGCTTTTCCACGGACTATTTTTATTCAATCATGTGTCAGTACGTCGCCTTACGGCTCCCAGAAGGCTTTGATCTAGCAGATAATTCAGAAGACATATTTATCTGAGTATAGAACAAAGTCTGAATCATTACATAAGAGAAGTCGTCAGAACTTAGTTTGTTACAAACTTTAGAAGCCAAAAAAAAAAGAAGAAACTGTTTGATTTCCACATATTTGCCCCCATTTATGTTCTAAAAGATCTCATATAATTTGATGCTTCTCTCTATAATGCATGCCCATCTCTTGCTGCATCTCTTCCTCCCAACAGATCAATGCTGAACGAAAAAAAGCTGCAATCATGCACAGTGGATGTCTGTTTTTATTTCCCTTGACCACTAAGATGATGTGTATACGTCCTTATGTTTCAGTCATTATGCCTCCAACTCATTTAGTCCATTCTGAATTACCCACACACACAATGCATCTCCACACCAAGAACTTAATAACAAAGGCTTTTTTTTTCTGCTTGATCGCTGTCGCCTATATTAGTTTCATATATTCATAGAGGTTGTTGAACTGCAAAGCCAATGAATTAAACGTAGAAGGGCCTACTCTCATTAATGACTCATGAAATCCAAAAGCACGACGTGGTGTTATTAGTCGACGGGGTGTGTTAGCATTTCAAAACAAGGTCAAAGCCTCTTTCTGAGGTGAACGCCGGTCAGGAACATGTGATTTATGACTCAGCGTTGCTCTGCAGGGGTCTGCAGGATGTGCTTTTCTTCCTGCCCCTGCCTGTAATGAATGTAATCTAGTAGGTGTTAATTTGGTAGCAGAGAGAGCTAACTGCCTCTCCTCTTCACAGGCTTGACAGCAAGAATTTACCATTTAAACAAGCTAATTAGCCCTCAACTGAGGCTTGAAATTCTAAGAAATGTACAAAGAGCGACAAGAAGGTGCCCATCAAAATCTAATAATTCAAAATGAAATGACCAGAAATCATGAATGGGAATGACAAAGCTAATTAAAGCAGGTCCTTTATTGTGGCACAAGATAGAGAAATGTTTTTGTGCCAGCCCACTTTCTTGTATCCAATGCAAATGTTATTGGTTTTTCTCCCAAGAACTGCATGCTTATAAACCTGCATGTCAACGGTTTACCAGGATTTATGTCCACATTCAGCATCTAATTTAATCCTGTATGTATTTCAGAATTCTACACCGACAAAACCAGACAGATTTCTGCTGATTTTGTTTACTTTATGTTGTTTGATTGAACACAGATCCATTAAAGAGAAGGTTTCAAAGCAGTATTTTATTTCTTTCAAAATACTCAAGCAGATTTCTACACTGATATTATGGAGATGAATGGCACACAGAGGGCAGACCACCTTAAATAAAAACAACTGGTTTTATGAAGAAATTGACAAACCTAAAGGATAAAGACTCCATTTAGACTCTGTTTTTTTCCTTTGTACTGCAACATATGCAATTCATTATGTTTTCAAAAGCACAAACAGGCATTTCTATGACTGCAATCCAGCTATTGCATGGTGGTGGAGGCATCAGGCAGTGTCAAACCTTTTTTGGAGATTGATGAGATTTAGTTTATTTATGCAGAGGCAAATCTCATCTATAGAAACTGACAGTTTTAAAGTCAGATACATTTGTTCCAGTTTAGCTATACTTATAAAGAGAGTTGGTTTCCTTCCACTATATTAATCTACGATGTTTTCTATCTAAGGGTACGTGCATTCTAACACTCATTTTGCAGTAATTCCTCCTCCTGACTGTCACATGACCAACATGTAATGACAGGATATATTTGATTGTATTGTGTTATTAGCTTTGAAGCAATCGCTTATAGTGAACAAGCATGTAGTGACGGTGTTGGCATTTTCGCAGCAATCTTTTCTGGTATTACATTGATCAATAAGAGACTTGATTACTCTGTTGCTACATATGCAGCAATCTCTCCTGGTACGGCATGTATTAACAGTGGAGACCTGATTGCATCATTTTACTAATTTTGCAGCAATCTTTCCCCGTTGGAAATGTTTCTCTAGCATACAGTCGATTCATTGTGTGAAAAATTTTCACAGCAACAACTCTTGATTAGGCATCTGTCGAAAATGGATAATTGATCGCATCATATTGCTGACTTTGCACCAATCCCTCTTCTTGATCGATCATATAGGTACAGTGGATTATTACACTGGGTTGTTAACTTTGCAGCAATCCCTCACCCTGAGATGCGTGTAAATTTAAACCGGTTTCAAGTAGTTCATAACTCATAAGAACAGAATTTATTTCATATTATTACTGAATGTTATCAATCAATCCCGTTAGCTTCAGATTTGTCCATTTTAGGTGTTTGATTGTTTGAATTAGCATAAAAATCAACTTTATCTGTGTATAAACATCGGGGGTGGTGGTTTAAGGTTGGACTTTAAAGTTTGAAGCTTTGAACTGTTGGTTTGTTAGTCATTGTCTCATCAATGCTGCACTCAGAGCTTTCCCAGCTAGTGATCAGTTATTGTTGAAGTTACTTCTTGCAGGTGCAGGATGTCCTCTTTCCCCTCCTTCATTCGTTTCCAATTCTTTGTTTGTGAAAGGAAATGGTAGGTCTGGCTTCCTATCACTGTGCCAACTGTGTGTCTGTGTGTGGCCATTACACAGCTGATTATGCCAGTGAGCCATCTGGTGCCTGCTTAGCACTGTCCAACAGGGAAGGACAGGGAGCGTAAGGTTGACCCTCTTTATAATTCACAGACAGCTAATGTCCCCAGCTCGCTCATTTGAGAGCTGTCTCTCTGTTGCAGACAGAGGCCAGGCATCACTCTTGCTTGCAATTCCAGAAATACCTCGCCGCACCTTTCCACAAACACACATACCGTTTTACCTGAAAAGTAGCCACATGCTCTGTGACACCTAACAGAAGCACCCACAGAGGACCTAATTGAGCCAGACCTGGGTTACAAGGGGCCCTTCTGAGCAGACGGGCTCACTGTTAGGTCACTGCAGGTGGACGAAGTTCTGGCAGAGCCACAGGCTGACAGCTATGTCTTCGGGCATTGCTGCCCCAGCGGTGCTCCAAGGCCAGATGGTCATACTATGGGAGTTATTAAAAGAAGTCAAAAAAATCCCTGATCGGGACGCTTTCTCCATATTCAAGTCCTCTTCTCTTCTTATGCCCTCTTCCTCCATTTTGCTCCCCACTTTACCACCTGAAATTGCAAGTGATCCAGGGGAAGGTAATAAGAGTCTTCCAGATTGAATGTTCACTACACTACATCTTTTAATATATATGTTTAAAGCAGCTTTTGTTTTCCTTGAAAACGGTTGATTTGCATTGATCCATATAAAATCCATCTTCTACTTCTCATCTATATGTTGGTTTAGATTTTCAGTCAATGAAGCACATGGCAATCTTAAGCTAAAGTCAAATTAAGTCCGTCTGTTGTTTCTTGAAGAAGTTTCAGCTCTCACTCTAAATACTTTTAGTGGTTTTGATCATGGTTGAAAGTAACAGGTTCATAAAACGATTAATCCCACTAACAGGGTCATGGCCCCTAATGTTTGAGTTATTGTTGACTGATTATCAAAACAACTCCTGAGCAATGCCATGTGGGTTGCTTTGGTCGCAGAAAGGTATAGTTTGCTGAAGAAGAAAAGGATTTTTCATATTTTTTGATGTTGAGGAAACCAACAATCAAACTTGGGTTTATAAACTAGTAAAGTAGAGAGCCTTTGCTTCATATGTGTAATAAAAGACTGAGTTATATAGAAAATACAAAAAGAAACTCTAAAATAAAAACTAAAGGTTAAAAAGAAGCTAAATTTCAAGTTAACATTGGAGGACAGACGATGTTTAAAACAAAGCCTTCACAGATGAACTTACTGTGTTCAACAGTGGGTGAATAATACTTAAAAAAGGGAATAAAATATATGCAGATTTAACATTAAAACATAAATGTAGTCTGTTATTTTTCATTGTTAATATATTCCCAGTGGTTGTCACCAAAGCAGAAGTTCTGAGTCCCACATCACATTAAACATTAACTAGTAAATGTAAGGAACACCCCCCCCCACACACACACACATCACACAAGCACTTTTAATTTACTTCTCAAACTCTGCAAAGTTTAGTAGGACTTTAGTAGGTTGTTTTTACAGCAGTCGACTCGGCATCCAGCTGAGCTAAAGGGTGTTGGCTGGTGAAGCTGCAGTTCTCTGGCCCACAGAGAAATAAATAAAGCACTAGACAATAGAGTCACTCTCTGTAGACTTCAGCCTCTGGGCAATGCTCCAGCCATACTGGCCAATTGCTCAAATGGAAATTAGAAGCGAGGAGAGAGATTGTGAATAGTACATTTACTCCAGTCAGGCTGTACAGATCGATGAGGCAGGTTTTCAAGGGAAAGGCAACTCGTTTGTGTCTTAGCTCGCATAGCTAGTATGTATAGACCCCTCATAACCTTGTAAAGGCCATAGTACTCTCCGGTCATGTATCCGCAGCTGTCCTCTTTTTTTGTTTCCCTGTGATAGCTCTTTATTTTCCTCTATTATCTACCTTAAAGTCGCTCTCAGCCAGACCCGGCTTGGCCTTGACTAACAGTCGAAGCCAGCCAGCAGAGGAGCTTCTCGCCAGTAGGCTGTCACAGAGCACCACACTCTTGAACAGGGACATAATTTCTTTTGTCCCCAGGCCAGAGCACAGATTCAGTCACCCAAGCAGAGAAGTAAACACAAAACCGGAGCCCAGTGAAGAGTTGAAGGAGCAACACGGCAGAAAATGCCATCAGTTTCAGAAGTGGAATAGAGTAGGGCTGCTACGATTTTAGGAAAACATCCCGTATGCAATTATATTGTTCAGCGTGGAGGTGCAGATATGAACTGTGATGCATAAATAAATGCTGATTTGTTTCTGCTTGAAGCTCATAGCAAACATACTGAGTATAATGAGTCGTCTTTCCAACTACCGGAAGCAGAAAACATGGTTTCTATCAACAAAATAAAGTTAACTTTTTATGTTACCTTCTAAATTTTTTAGGTTGCCTTAAAAGCAGGTATTACTAAATATATTCAGGAAAGACTCATTGACTGAATTTTGGGCAATTCTTTGGATTAAACATATTGCGTACAGCTAAGATGAATTAGTGATTTTGTGCAGCTTTATGTTTAATTACTCTGAGTAGCAACATGTATGAGTTTTACTCTAAAGGTTCATAATAAATGTTTCAACAGCTAAAAATTGCTAAATAAAACAGGAAGCTTAGAGATAGAGTGATGGCATCTCTGTCCTAGCTGTAGCAAAGGGTTCCTATGCAGGTATATACAAATAAAAGATGACATTTCTGAACGTTCTTATGTACAAAAACATTTCCTTCATGATAAAATTCTTACTTTTATGATTCTACAAATTAAACAATACTTGAACACCATATAAACACTGGTTAAAATGGCCCCCAAAAAAAGTTATGTAATGTTGAGTCCTACAACTAAAAAGCAGTTGCAAATATCTTCATCACTAAAGTAAAGAAACACTCTTATTATTAGGTTATATCCCTAAACCATGATACTCCCACCTCCAGTTTTCACAGATGTTATAAAGGTTTTCACGCTTTTGGTTTGTGGTAAACATCTACTTTGTTCTGGTGCCTAATTTTAAGCCAGTTTGTAAAAAGAAGACAATCTAAGAAGTCCTCTGAACTCATGTGCTCAGGGTTTATATGCAATCGTTGGTAAAGCAAGGCACGTTTATTTACAGTGTGTAGCACTTTTCAAAGACATTTCAAAATACTTTACATGGAAAAAAATGCTGTAGGAAACACAGAAAAAAGTTTAGTAGGAAAGAAACAATGATTAAGGTGACGAAATAATGATAAAAATGATAAGTAGAATTATTATAGAGACAAGAAAGTTGAAGTGCAGACTTTAATGTTTGAATAGCACAATCTAAAGTAGCTCTTATCTAATGGGTGTTTAGCGTTAATTTAAAGCAACTTGGGTTCATGCAAAAACAAGAAACTTATCATGGAAATGTGTACATCTCTACACTTTAAGTACTACAATGCCTTTTCTGAAACCTATAGGGTGCTAATGGGTATATAACATTAAAGGTTGTGTTATGTACGATTTCACAAACAGATGCTATGTATTAAAAAGCAATTATCACAACACAATAACAAAAGCTTGAATCTAACTATTTTTTATTGGAATAAAAATTTTAACCTATCCACAGAGTCAATCTGTTGAAACAGGTCAAGAACTTGTGAGGGTTAGCCCATAAAATGTATTTTTCTTAGGTTATAGTGTGTGTATTATATAAAAACTGTGTTTAAAATGTCTCGTCACGCTAAATAAAGAATCCATGTTTAAATCTTTGGGGAACTCTGTGTGTTAATGTTAAAAAAGGCCTGGAAATCAAGCAAATTTCAGTGAGAAGTAAAAAAAAAAAGAAAAAAAAAAAGGGGTAACTTTAAAAATAGGTCAGCTGTGATGTCCTGCCAAATGGGTCAAGTGGTTCATTGCATTGGGTCAGTGTTAAAACTGGGTCACGGGCATTAGTGTGAAGGTTAAAAGATTGAAGAAAACGGGTTCGATTTGACATGTGAGTAAGAGCTCCATCAAACATATTGTCCTTCTCTCATTTTTACTCTAACCAGAGCAGTTGGTCAACAAAAGCCAGTGGCTAGCTGTGTTTTGAATTAGTTTCCGCTCAGTAGGAGCAGAGATGCTCTCTGAACTCGTAAGAGGCTCTAATGTCCTTCACTTTCACGTAGAGCTTCAGGTTGTGGCTGTTTTCAGTGCCGTGTTTATCTGGAGAGAAGAGGAAAGGAAAGATGGTTGATTTGTGTTTGAGTTCACCTCAGACAACCACCTCCCCCCCGTGTTTACCACAGATCTTTATTTCAACAACAGATCAGATCAGCAGAGACGAGACACGGCGACGTCAGGCCATCAGGGACAGAAAGGAGACCACGCAATAATACTCCGTCCTCCCAATCGTTTGCCATGCATACATCATTCCCATAGCGACGCAGATAACCTTCTGCCTCTGTTATCTTCACAAGTCTCGAGTAGAGCCCGGTGTTTACAGCCCCTCTCATCCCCACATCACAGCAGAGTGGGGGAAAAGACTCCCCCCTTCCAATAAATTCTTCCTATCAGACCAAGGCATGAGTCGCAGTAGCTGGATCAGATTTACCGGTGCCACTAGGCCCTAATGAATTCCCCCTAACCCCCCTCCCCGCCCCCGCACGTCCGCCGGGCCTCGGCAGCAAGCCTTTCCAATCGGCTGCTCAGCTCACTGCAGAGCTATTGATAACGAGCCCTGGGGGAGGAGTGGGGGGGTGGAGGGAGTTTGCCGGTGAGCTCAGCAAGAGCTGTAATGAAGGACTCTGCAGAGAAAACAGCTGGCGTAATGAGAGGAGCGCGGGGGGCGGTCACCGGGGTTGCAGAGGTCGGTGCGGCAGGCGGTGCTGCTACTTACCTCAGAGACAATTTTGAGGAATCGTTAGGGGAAGGTTTTTGTCAAGGGAGAAAAAAAATGGTGCTAGAGACGAGGCTAGCTGCGGACAATCTGCTGAAACATTCGGGTTCAGGCATCTAAAATCCGTTAGCTCAGCTGTTGTTTGGCCTTATTTGTCTGATTGGATCCTATGGGAGGTTTGAAACTCCTGGACAATTTGTTAAATGTTTCAGCAGATGAGAAATACTGATTTATCCGAGTGAGTCATAAAATGGTTGATTGAATGAGCTATAAAGAGAATTGTAAAGCATCTTGTGGAAACAGAGCATTGCTGGAGGCCGGGATACATTTAATCAACAGTTTAACTCGGACTGTTTGTTGAATGTGGGCTTCCTTCAGTGGTAAACGGATATTTGACCCGTTTTACCCCACGGTCCCACACTGGGCGTTAGCTTCCATCGTTAATACTGTTACCCTACAACACGGTTAGGCTTCGACAAGTCAGAAAGATCGTCACATTCATAGATTGGTGCCTTTTGGGAGAAGCAGATGACAACCTCCTTTATATCATCATTGATGTTTGTTTGTTTTTTTCTTTTGAAAATTGCCTCCTTTATCTCTGCACAACAGCTCTTATCGCTGTATTGCTTTTGAAGGTCTAAAAGGTCAGCATGTTAATTTGCACCATGTTCCACTTGGCTCTTATCTCATTCAGACCATGAAATATTTTGGCACAGCTCAACAAAACAAGAGGCCCCTACAGGGATCAAAGTTCGACCTCCCCCCCTGTTGAGAGTTCTTCAGTTTTTCCTTTTCAGGCATTCGTTTGAACCAATCAGATCATTCAGGTTATGCAGGCAGTAATTAATTTAGCAATCACTGTTAATTACGTGAGTGTTTTTTGTTTTTTTTTTTCCATTGGCCTCCATTTTTCAGCAAATATTTACTCCTATTTAACTTGAAAAGCAGCCTCCCATTTCCGTCAGGGCTCGTCGGGAGTGCGAGATGAAATTAAACTCACAGATAATGAAAGAGAAACGCTTGATGCAGATGAATGTTGTGGAATGAGAACCGTCGGAGAAATGGAGTACGCTGGAACGAGCCAGTGAATTAGGATAAAATGGAAATCCATCTCTGTGGTTGTTATCCATTTAGCACACGCTGAATTTAAATGGATGAAAGCTTTAATAACCTGGTTAAATCCCCACTGCCGGCTGCCAAGAGGCAAGCATGTCCTATTTTGACAAGTGTCAGCTAAGCAAATAATCCACAACAATCGGCCTGCAAATGTACCTGAAGCGGGTTTACCCCAGTGATCTGAATTTTACTTCATATTCCCTTTAAAAAGGGCTTTGTTTTTGCTAATCTGTTCAGAAACTCAATGGATTCATACCCCGATCTCTCAAAAAGTTTCTCTCTGTCTCTCTGCTTCAACTTTGCCCTAAATGCAGCTTTTTCCTCCTTCTAATCTTTGGTTGTTTCACCATCGCTAATCACTTTTGGTAAAACTTAAAAAACTAGCGATGTAATCCTTTCAACCTTAGAGTTTTAAGTAGAGTACCCAGAAATTTAACTTCAGTAAAAGTAGCTCTACTTTATAATGTTTTTAGTTAAGTAAAAGTAAGAAATAGTCGTTGAAGAAATTAAAAAGTATTTGGTTGAAATGCTAAGGCTAAATTACCGAGCTTTAATATTTTTTTTTTTAAATAATGTGAAATTAAATCAAATATTCAATGATAATCTAAATTCTGGTGTTCCAAAGAATAAGATAAAAATAAATATATAACGTATAATAATTACACAATAAGATATTTAAGTGTGATGAATGCTCTTTAAAATACTTTTTTTTAATTATAAAACTTAGAAAAGCAATAGTTACAGTAATTAATTAAAGTATACTTTTCCCTGTATTATCCATTAATCTCCAAATGACACGACAGACTCAGCCTTGAGTACAAAGAAGAAGAAAGTGAGTCTTTCAATGGTGCATATTTGTCCAAAAAAAGCTTGTTTTTATGAAGTGAATTTACTCGAAATGGATGGAGCACCCAGAAATTTTACTCACATAAAAGTAAAGAGTACAACACTGCAAAACTAAAAGTACATCTTTATTAAAAGTTACTAAAGTAAATGCAACTAGTTACTACCCACCTCTGTTTTTAAGTCATTTTTTCTAGATGTTGATCAACACCATACGGTTATTTTTTTATTATTCCCATCCATAGCCTGTTTTTCTTGAAAATTAAAAATGTTCTATACATTCAAAGTGCTCCCAGTTGTCCAAATAATTTGAAGCAGATTTTTTTTTTCAGAAAGAAAGGCAAAATCCTCCATGTTGAGGTGAATGAAAATGCTCGCAGAAAAAGACGCAGTTATCTCTTTTTTTTTTTTTTTTCTCCCCAATATTTTATTTTCATTTTTGCACAAAAACAAGAACAAACAACAATGACCTCCTACAATTCACTCCTCTGCTCACCCTGAGGAAAGAAAAGTTCAAAATATGACTTAAAAAACAACAACATAACTTTATGTAACGGGTCTAATTAGCTTATACATTTATACCTAAATAGTCCAAGTAAGGCTGCCATATTTCATGTATAACTCTCGCTTTTCAAGTTATCTTTTCGATTCACACACAGCTGTTTATTTCTGTAAACCATATTTCTAGTATTAGAAGGGAATCAGATTTCTATATAACAACAATCCATTTTTTTATCTATCATTATTTAAAGGAATTTGTTGGAATATTTTTTCAGTGGCAATTTAATTTTCATAAAATTAGACAAATTTCAGGCTTAGATAGGATCGGCTATAACACAAGTCCTGCCCTAAAAAGTCTGACTTCCAAACATGAACAATCACATTGTATAAATGAACCGACTTCTATTGCACACTAGAAACAAACATAAGACAATTCTGTTTATAATTGTGACTTTTTTTTTCTGGTGTCACGTCTGCTAAAGACGAAAGTTGGAATGACTAACCGGGACTTGTGAAATAATTATGGGAGACGTACTATCCTGACATTTGTCAGACCAGAAACCTTCTCCGGTCATAATGTTTAAATCTGATTTCCACTTTAGTTTTGATTTAGTCAGAGCTGGCTTTGAACATTTTCTAACAACCATGGAATACCCTTTAGAGATAAATTTACATTGTTTACCATATGCAACATGTTGCTGAGAAGTTGCTACCTATGAACGACAGCACTTATTAAGGATAACAAAAAAAAAGTTTTGTTTGGCAGATTGTATTTACCTTTTTAATTCTTCAAATGACGTTAAAGTTCATTTTTAAAAGCAGTCCTCTAAAGCACGTCCTCCGTTTTAAAACCAGGTTTCTAGTTTCCTGTTCAATTTTAGTTGAATTAAATGGTTCTGTTTCAAATGGGACTTTAGCAACATTACATCCAATGCACTTATATACATCACACTATAATTAAGCAAATTTAAAAAAAAACTTGTCTCGGTCTTAATAATTATTATACTGTTAGCTTAACTTTAAAGGATCAATGCTTAAAGGAAACAATCTTCAGTATATTCAGTATATATTTAAATCTTTAAAATCTGTTCATCAATACCACGCAGTAAAAAAGGTTTTAACTTTTAATGGCTCTATACAAAACCTACAAGCACCCAGGCTGCTTTCAAATATTAAAGCTGGCTTGAGATGTTGTTTTAAAGGTTGTTTAACTTTCTTGCAAAAAAAAAAAAAGAAAGGTAAAAGACTCAAGGACAACAAATAAAACTTGAAAAGAACATATCTCCTGCTGATGAGTGTTATCTTAAAGTTATCTCTTTAGAAAAATTCAAAAACTAGACGCATTAAAATGAGTAATCATCTTTCTAGTCATTATCTACAGTCAGCTAAGTGCTCAGTTAAAGACGTGTTTTGTTCACGAACTTGTTTATCCTTAGAATCTACTTTAAATTCTTTTAAACTGCTCCTTTTAGTTAGATTTCTAGCTTGGGAAGAGCATTATTTGGCCTTTCTGCGGCTCTTCATGCTCAGACTGTGAGCTTTGGATGTCAGCGTCTTTGTGTTGGGCTGAACATGTGGTCGCATTGGCCTCATTGAAGCTATCGATTACTCTAACCACATACAAAATTTCCCATCAGAGCACCAATCTGTACCTTGTTTCAAACACGCAAACTAGATTCTTGGATCAATTCCACTGCCTGTAAGCACATCTTCCATCCCATCCATTAACTTTCCTTGGCAGCGCTGCCCTTTTTGGATAAAGGGCAGCGGGCCATCATTGTAAATAAGAATTTGTTAATTAATCACTGCCTCCACACGCAGAGACTAAGAGCTCAAAATGCTTTTCAGCTCCTGGTCCGTTAGACAAATATCACACAGAATAAAAGGATGAATTCATAAATCCTTAGATTTTAAGTCTAACTTCTCTGTCTGTTTTATGGTTTTTTTATTTCTGCTTTACTTCATTTCAATAGCAACATCTTCTCCCTTGTGGTTCTCTTCATTGAATCCAAGCTTCAGCCTAATGAAAATCATGTAGAGTATTTAATTTCCCACAAGCATTGAAAGCAAATGGTGGTTTACACTTTCTGTAGATCTATTCACAGCATCCAGAGTAAACCACTGCATCACACATTCCTGCAAGGCCACCTTGTTGATAACACATGCAGTTTAGAATTGCTTTTATGCAACATGTAAAGGTTAATATGAAGCTGGTATCTGTGAGATTATATAAGCTGCAAGCTGTTGCTTGCTTGGGGAAAAAAATAAAATAAAAAACTCTTCTAGAAGCATTTCCAGCAGGGAAAAGAAGCTGCCACGAGACAAGAATGCATGGGACAAGACCTAGTTACTATGGAAACAATAGAAATCTAAAAGAGGTGTTGGGGGTGGAAAAGAAGGATGAGACGAAGAGAAGGACGAAAGTAGGGAGGTGTTGGGATGTTTTGGAGACGGATGATTGTGAAAGGAGGTAGAGCGTATCAAAAGGATGAGAATCTAGGCCTCCCCAGTGATAGTCGGTGTTATTTATTCATCTCTTGCATGCTTACCATATCATCATTCATAACTGCAGTCGGTCTTTGGTACCAAAACAAACATTTCAAAGTATTTGCAGAGCTGAAATATGTTCCCTCGGCTCATTATCATGCTAAATGACAGGGGTCTCTGATTGGCCCTCCCTTAAAGACAAGTGCTGTTCAAACATGCAACCAAATTCAACCAATCATCTAAAGCTTGCTCCTTCTTACAAAAAATGATTTATTTTTTTATTGTAGAAAACAAGACATCTAGGCAAGAATGATTCAGACAACAATGGAAGAAAGAATGAGCTCAGTATGAATAATTAAACAGACTGCGCCAGTGATGGCGATGAGGAAACAACAGCTAATTAACACCGAGAGGTGAAACGAGGGACGACTGGGAAACCGTACCTCGATTTTTATTCCTAAGTAAGGGATCTCATCTCTTGCTGGTGTAAAAGAAACAGCAAATGAAACACCTTGATATTCACAAAGAAATTTGGAAACAAAGTTGGTGGTCTTCAGAGATATATACTGCTCATAGTACTTGAGATTTCATTGAACTCCTGCAGAGATTCAGACACTCTGTGCCAGATGAAGCAAATCAACCCCAGAACATAACAGAGCCTACTCCATGTTTCATAGTAGGGACAGTTTTCTTTTCTAGATATGCTTCATTTTTCCACCAGTGAACATAATCCTTATATGCTTTTGCAAAAAGTTTCATTGTTGTGTCATCTGTCCAAAAGACATTCTCCAAGAAGCTTGGTGGCTTTTCGACATGCAGTCTGGCTTATTTACGATTTGTTTCTAACAATGGCGTCTTCCTAGGTGGTCTCCCATTAAGTCCACTTTAGGTCACACAACGACGGATCTGATACTGTTTTTTGAACTTGAAGTTCACCTTCAGTTTCTTTAGAAGTTTTTCTGGGCTCTTTTGCTATCATTCCTATTATCTGTTTCTATGATTTGTCATCACATCTTCACCTATGGCCACATCCAGGGAGGTTGGCTACAGGCCCATGGATTTTAAATTTCTATACTGCTTTTGGCGGTGATGCAGGGGTAAAGCGTGCGACACGTGCAGAGACTTTAGTCCTCACAGGTTAGAGTCCTGACCTGTTGACCTTTGCCGCATGTCTTCTCTCTCTAATCCTGTTTCCTGTCCACCTACTTTGGAAAAATACCAAAGTAAAGGCAACCAGAGCCATGAAAAAATATAAAATCTGAATATTATGTGCAGCTGTTGTCAAAGGAACGTAAAGCTGTTTGGAGATAGTCTTATAGCTTTTACCTTTAACATGCTTGTCTATAATTTAACTTTGCTTCTTCTGGTTCATGTTGAGTGTGGTACACACCATATCAACAAACAGCACAGTGACTACCTGTCATTCTATAACAGGCCCACAGACTGATTGCAAGATTGTAGACACCTGCGATGTAAATTAGTGCACACATCTTAATTAGACATGTCCCTTCGTTCAGAATATTTTTAGTCAAAACACATGTATGGAAACTTATAAAATTATGAGAAATATAATCTAAATTTCTAACATTTTATCCAGTCATTTATCCAGCAGCAATAATTTCTGAAATCCTGACTCGCTAAAAACATTAAAGTTGAGTTTGAAAATCGGACAGTGAGAAAAGAGCGCTTTATCTTGCTTTTTGACCCCGTATGGAACAAGAAAAGTGAATATGTAGTTCCAGCTGTTTGTTGCAAACCAAAGATCTCAACATTGAAGCCTCCCCAGTGCCCTTACGTTGCAGCTCATTTCCATTGCTAATACGAAATAAGCTCTTGAGTCATTGCTGCTTTCTACCTCTCAAACAGTTGTTGAACGACATGAGAACCGCCCAGGATGCTCATTGTTGCCAAGCCAATCGCACAGATGTCGAGGCTTGTTTTTTACCCCATTTCAACCCCCCCCCACCCACCATCCCACGCACCCATGTGGTCCCACAACAAACACCATTATCAACACCAACAGTAGGGGGATAAAAGCAAGTCAAGCTACTAGAAAGACTAAGGATTTTTTTCTCTCTTCTGCACACTCAGCAGGGACTCCATCTCTAAATGTTACCACTGGCCCTTTATGCCAAAGATAGAGTGAAAGCATATATTCAGTGGGCAACATAAGGTTTATTACAGACGAACAGAATGTTTAACCATCAGTAAGTGAATAAAAACAAAGAGAAAGTGGTGAATTGGAAAACAAATAACCAAAGCTGAACACTAAACCTGTTTTATTCTGAGTGATACATATAATTAAACTAGAATTAGGTGGCTGGGATTCTCTCACTTTGAATTGGATGTTTCAAGGCGCCGACATGCTTCACTGAGACCTTTCAGAAGGGGTTGTGCCTGCATTTTTACAGTTGTAAGCGAGCTGCACCACGGGGTTTAACTCAGCGGTCACCAGTTTTGGTTCCAGTCTAACAGGTGGCATTAATGCAGTGGTTTGCCAACAGCATACTATATTGTTTCTAACTGTGGAAAATAAAGTACTTCCTCAAAGCAAGCATGTTTTTTTTTTGTCTAGTACATATTTCTTTCATTAGAAACACCTTCCGCTTTGTGCATGAACTATCTTGTGATTATAGGGTGAAAGATTAGTCATATCCTAGCTTCATATGGTGGTACGTGGAGAAACCAATGGCAAGATGGATGGTCCAGAACCCAAGCTGCAGAAATTAACTTCCGCTGTAGAGTAGTTGGACTCAGCCTTAACTGTGTAACACTAAGTGCATCATATTTGATATATGAGTTATCTGAATTACCTACTCAGTATGCAGCCAACTTCTCTGAAATCCTCTTAATCATCTAACTATCTTATTCATGTATGTTGGACCAAGGACACAACTAAAGTTTACTGCCTTTAGGAACTAGAGAATTGAAGAAACAGATTTAACTTGGGAGGTAATAATGTTTTTATGAGGGAACACAGCAGTTTTGGATGTGTGTGAAATGTTTCTTCTCTCTCTTTCTACCTTTCTATTGGTTATGTTACGTACTGCCCTCTGTGTTCTTGGAGATTATATCAGCGGCAGCAATTTGTAGAAACACAGAGATCTACGTGGAGCCATAAGAGCTCAGCTATAACAGCCTAGAGTTAGGTGGTTCAGGCAATCAGGATGCCTTCCTTTGGTGTGTTCTGCTTGTCCCAGTGAGAGGAGACCTCAAGGTAGACCCAAAATGAATTGTGTAACTATAAATTCCCTTCTTACCTGGGAATACTGGACAAATGTCTGGGTGTACCTTCTATACTTATCACCCCTTTCAACTGATCTTGAAGAAGACAATAGACAGACGTGGGGAGGGATGGTTCTAGCACCGTTTAAGCAAACAATGAACATTAAAAACAAACAATTAATATTCTGGTCTCATCTGATGACAGAGCCATGTTTGAAGAGAAATGTTGATGGTCCATCTGACCTTTTCACACCCCAGCTACATATGTCATTGTTGCATTTTTGCGTGATCCACTAATTACTATCAACAGGAACCAAAGTAGGGGATGTTTAAATGCCCTGGTTTTCTTTAACTCGGCATCTTAAATGCATCACTATTTACTTCATTATTAGTAAGTACTACACTGACTAATTAGGGTTTCTCAAAGGTCTTCAAGAACCTGCTTTATTGGTTGAAGGATTTTTTTTTTTTTTTTCCGGGGGGGGGGGGGTTCTTTTTAATGTCCCTAATTCAAAATTAAATCTGCTGTAAATTATAGAGGCCTATAGAAACAAATTTCAGACCAATGTTCTTGGTATTAAGAAAACCTTTCTTGAACTTTTCTTTCTGTTGGGTTTCTGTTTTGAGAAAAGATTGTCTTTGATCAGGTTTACCTTTGCCATATAGTCACCATTGGGGAACAATTGATTAGCTATTCCAGTGCATCATACAATTTTGCAGAACAAGCTGAACTTACCTTTGGAGTCATGCAGCTCATATCAATATGCCCCACCCTCTCTTTTTTAGAGGTTGCCTATTGTCACAGCTTCTAACTAATTTCCTTCTCATTGTGACTCAGAATGAGCCATGCAGTCATTATAGCATGACCGACACTAGTGATATTACAGACTCAAAACCTAGGGTACATGGATTCAACAGGAAACTCTAAGGAGGCCTGCCAGTTGGTGTTCAGTGATAACTATCTGCTTCAGCTGATGAAATCCAACTAAACATTGATCCAGGCATCTCAACAGCCTCCTGTGTGCAGCTCTTCCTGTCCATTTGAAGATGTCCTGCTGAGACCCATCGCTATT
The DNA here is from genome assembly GCA_034780135.1 of Jordanella pulchra. Classification (NCBI taxonomy): domain Eukaryota; kingdom Metazoa; phylum Chordata; class Actinopteri; order Cyprinodontiformes; family Cyprinodontidae; genus Jordanella; species Jordanella pulchra. The sequence goes on from JAUZNJ010059544.1 coordinate 22,647, forward strand.
TGTTGTGGGCCACTAAGGGTAGAAAATGACTGAAATGGATGTAAAGATTTCTTGGTAGGTTTTTTTTTTTTATATACTTTTTTGGTTGGGGTCTGTGCCAGCTTGGTGCCAAAGCATTTCACCTGCATTTATGAGTCATTTCCTGTTGACTATCAGCTGGGCTGCACCTATTGAACAGACCCCGTGTTGTCCTCCGCAAAGGAACACAGGCAAACTAGTGAGTGTGGGAAACCATCAAAGTTTAATATCCTCAACCAGGATCAAACAGACGCTGATATATGGCCTGAGAGTGTGTGTCATTAACTCGAACGAGTAGAGACGAGAACTGTAGGGGCATTTTTATGAGTATACACCCCGCCCCCCTCTCCCCACCCTTATCCCTCCTCTCTGATTTAGAAAGCTGACATCTCTTAGTTGGCATTAGCAGTGCATAAAAATGAGACTGTTTGTGCCAGGACGCAGCAGTGATGTACTTCTCATTTTCAGCAGCGTACAAGATGAGATACTGTGAGTTTCTTTTAATGCCTCTGTTTTTTAGATCACTTCTATTTCTGTAGAAGAACAGAAGAATCTTTACTTCTGTGGTAATAAAATAGTGGTATGATCTGCTGACCGACTCATAACTCAGAACCAGTTATTCATGGTTAGATGCTTTGTATTCAGGAAAGAAAAGCTCTAGGTTTCAGAATTGAGATGACTGTCATTTTTTAGCCCTTATTTTGAAATATAGCTTTAGAGTTTGCAATGTTTTTTGATGTAGGGAAAAAGAATAAATTGATGAAATAATAGATAAACTGGTTGGATGGATGAAGGGACAGAAAGGATGGATGGATGACAGATGGATAGACACATAGAACACCAGTTGGATGGATGATCTTACAAAATTAGATATCAAAATAAAGTATTTCTGGCTGATGTGTATTTTTTCCGATGTTTTTCGGACTTTTAAACTTGAATTCCCAGCCTTTTCCAAACCCTGTGTATTACTCGTCCCTTGCGCAACTTCTTATTTATGAATTTCTTTGTTGATATTTTCCCCAGGTTCAGTTTAATCAAATTCTGCTTCTCATGTGAACATTATTTGAGAGCATTTCATTTGCCAATTAGCCAGCTGCTCCTCGGTTAAATAATGAATATGCTAATTCAAAAGCTCGGGGATGTGTTGTCTTTTGAGCTGCAGCGGTGACATTTATCTAAGTTGGGATCCTCGCAGTGAGGTACAGCATGCACGGCTCTGCCTCTGTGAAGGACACATTTTCCCAGTGTGCCCATATACATACAGATAGGCCTTTTACTGTGTTTATTTATGTAATGCAGTATTATGAGTGTGAATGCATAAAGTACAGTCAGAGTCAGAGGTAATGTTTTATAGGGATGCTTTCCTCCATGCATGCTGATGTGTTTGCACACCTTTATCTCAATGGGGCATTGAGTGCATGTTCCTGACAGTTCTAATTGAAAGCCATGCAGAGCTGAGCAGGTGGATGCATATAAAGTCCCAGTTATCATCAGGCGGTGGCGGAGGGGCAGAGAGCTGTTGTTCTCGCCCCTGAGCTCAGTGACAGATTCTGCTTTTAATCTGCTTATTGAAGTCTTTGGAGCAATCCTTCAGTATGCGTGTACCGTGTCGCCACATACTGATTTCTGTCAGACTATTAATTAGCCCATTAAACTGTGTCCTACTTATGGTGGATGACAGCTAAAACGCCTGAAAGCATCTGTCCGTCCGTCCTTTCATCTGCTGCTTATCAACCAATCTGTAGGTTTTTTTTTCGCAGCAATTCCCATGTGACCTTTATGAAACACGAGTAGTCTTTGTTTTTATAGGAGCAGGGTACGTTTAGATAACTTCACCTTCAGCCACAACGGTGATCTTGGTGGAATCACCATCTCACCTGAAATGTTTCTTACATACAGCTTTTATCTGTGCCCTGATTAACATTTCAGTTTTCTGGGTCCAAACATTTGGGGTAGGACAAATTACCCAGGGACTGCTGATGGTTGGGGTTGTGTTGACTTTCTTTGAGTGAAGCGGCAAAGCAGATTGTTGAAACTGAAGTTTTAATGATGGAAAAGAATGGCAGACATGTTTCAAGTTTAATATATTCAACTTTATATGAAACAAAAAAACTTTTTACAGTGTTTATAAGCAAGAACCTATTGGTCTAAACATAAATATCTGCTCTTGTTTTCAAGATTTTCCTTCAAAGATCTGTTGCATTTACTGTTCCGTTTCCTTGGCCTTTTAGCCAGCTCGCCTGGCCAGCTGTTAGCCAACAAACCGGTCCAGGGTTGCTTTACCCAGACTCGATGTCTGATTCCCAGCTCACCATTTTTAAAAAAGTCCACAGATTTAAGAATATATATTTTAGTCAGATGATATCTAAAGGGGGATTCACATGGCCAGATCACCGTTCTGATTTCTGCTCCAATCTTCCTCTTCCAAAAGGTCCTTATATTGGGGCTTCTTGGGCCTGATTTTTGGGGATATCATCCTGCTGTGTGTCAAAAGTGATTTGATTTGGGTCTTCAAGAAAGAACAATGTGACTCCGAATGGAACATGTTGGATTATCTTGGCCTGATATCCAACTGTATGTTGTGTCCTCTGGAAGAAAATAGAGCAAGTAACATTCAATGACATCTCTTCATTATAAGCTGACTTGCTTTTTTTTTTTTTATCTGCACATTGAAGTCTTCCTCTTGGACCACCTGTCACAAAACTTTCATAATCCTGATCGCCCGGCTCAGTGTGTTTGTGTCACTGTGTGCCACTTCAGTCACTAAAACATTCAGAATTGGAATTTAGGTAACACAATAAACGCTGGTTGACTTAAACTGTAATCAACAAGAGAAGCTACACTTAAAAACAACGTGATTTCATGTGTCTTCAGACTACATAAAAGATGACTTTCCTCCAAATCACATATGCTGCTTGCACTGTCTTCATGCCTTTACCCAGGTAAAATAAGCCCACTCACTACGGCCATTGTACCTGCTTTGTTTACTTTAAGGAAATCTCAAGAGGTTTAATGCGACTTCTGAGTGGAGTTTTTCTGAATAAAATGGCTGTGCTTGCCGTGTGGCGATAAACGACACTTGGTACGACTAAAACTGTTCTTTATCCAATTTTAAATGTTCATGTGTGGGGTTTGAAAATCATCTGACAGTTTTAAAATATTTTGTTTACTGTTTACATTTGATTCACTCCTATTGAGTCTCCTAATAGCCATTATAAAATCTTCCTTTTTTTCGAATATTTAAGCTCTAACATCTAAATTTGTCTTTATTGATGATCAGTGTGAAGTACTGCAATAAAGCATCAAATATGTCTAGAAAAACATCTACTGCATGAATAATAGGGGTCAAAAGAGGCCTTTAGAAATGTACTGGAGGACCTAAGAAGGTCTCTTTAGGTCAATGTCTTAGCTTCTTTTGAAAGAATTTATGATCCTCTTCAATATTGCTACGCTCATACAAGCATTTTTGTTGTGGTTGTAAATAATGCATTAACATAATGGAAGCCTTTTCGTCTTTGTTAAAGGCTGCAGCCTTGGCAGCTGTAGACAGAGTTTTATCAGGTAGAGAACATGATTGCAGGGCTGTGAAGTTAAGCATTTTAGGTGTCCTAGCTCCGGTGACCAGCATTCATTCACTCATCTCATAATCCTTAATGCCTTCTCTTATCCTTCCGATCGCTGCGAGGTGCAGTACATCCTGAAATGCCAGTTTAGCCCAGAGTTAACCACAAGTGTAGGCATTCACTGTAACTTCTACAGACAACCACCAGTTTATCTAGCAGGCCTGTGTTTGGACTGCAGCTATAAAAGCAGCTATTAACACATCAAACTTCTCATTCTGGTTGACAGATGAGCTGCAGAAGAACTGCTAACATAACCATTAGTGTCAGTCTCCTGTTTAAGATCCAATTACAGATCCAGTCCACGTTTTAGGACATGTGCAAGACGTTTAAAATGTTTGTTGATGTCTAAATACAAGTGGGCAACATTTTGGTCAATGGGGGAGCATTTAGCTGATGCTGAAATCAAATTTAAACCCGATATATGACTCACTACAACAACAACAGAAATCACACTGAATGCAGAGAAGAAAAGGACAGTTGTTCATGCAGCACTAGTTTGATCTTGTAAGGTACTTTATTATTAAATGTCCTCACTAAAAAGATCTTGGTATTTCAAGTAAAAAAACACACTTTTTGCTTAGCATGCATTGTTCTTTAGGGAATGAGCAAACCAGAACATTTAAAATAGATAAATAATAGCAGTCAGATATAAAACTGATAGAGATATTTTGGAGACTTTATGTTATCAATAAGTAGCCTGGACAGTTCAATGTTTCTATGCTGAATTAAACTTCCTTTTGTATATTTCCGTCTCCCTATAACTGCTGACTTTCTTTTATAAGATGGATAATTAAATAGTACAGATGATGTAATAACATCTGGGGTCAAGACCTGTCTAGGAATTTACACTATGGAGGACAAGTTCTGATATAACAAAAAATAAGTACAGAAGTAGATAAAAGCTTAATGAATAAATGACTAAGATCTAATCTAGAGGAAATTCAGTAAATAAATAAAGGTAAGCAGTTATGGAATTAGAAAAGGATTATAAAAATAAAAAACAAAACGAAACAGGAAAAAAATAAAACATACAAAGGAATTCATATATATATATATATGTAGTCATATCATGTCATTATTACAAAGCTCTATTAAAAAACGTAATATTTTTAAGTCTCAGTGTCTAAATGAATTATTCTTCAAAATATTTAGATCCCGACCAAATAATTCGCAGGTCGAGTAATCGGGCCGATTTTAGCGTCTGGCTCATTAATCGACATCGGTCAAAATGTGGCAGATATAAAAATTCTATTTTTGCTGCAAATGGCAAAAAGAAAGTTCTGCTGTGCGCTGATTCTGCTCCACTGCCCATCCCTTCCTAAGCGCTGAGCTGGTCAGTAGCACCCCCTCCCCCCCACCCCCAAATTACCAACATAGACTACAAGTGTGTGTATATGTATATATATTCATCTCACAGGCAGAGGGGGATAGTCAGGTGAGGAGCCGCTCATGAAGGGTCTAGCAGGTGTAGGATGTAACATCTGCTGGGTTAAATTTAGTCAGGGCTCCAGTAAGGCAGGAAACACCAAAAATATGAAGTAACATCTACATCAGCGCCACAAAAAATGATTGTATTTAGTCTCATGGTGACGTTGCTCTGATTAAAGTAGATTATATTATTTTTAATTTCTGCTTTCTGTTTCTTTGTCTTCAATCATATTTTATGGTTATTATGAGGATTTGAGTTGGACTATAGTTTATCACTATATTCAGTTTTTGTTGTTTTTTTTTTTTTCATATTCTGGACGATATATATCCGATATGGACCAATACATTAGATATTGTTTTTTTCAAGCCTCCAATATAGATAGATAGATGGATAGGTGGATAGATAGATAGATAGATAGATAGATAGATAGATAGATAGATAGATAGATAGATAGATAGATAGATAGATAGA
>JAUZNJ010059555.1:0-11400 GCA_034780135.1 Jordanella pulchra
GTATATAAAGAAACTATTCAAGTTAAAAGTATTACTGTATGATTTGTTACATCAACACCACAGATCTCAGGTCAGGATTGATGAGTCTGGTAAAGTTGTGTGAAAAACCTTCCAATAAATTGTTGATCCATTTCCGTTGCACAATCTCACAGTAAATAATTTTGCTGCATTTTTCCACTAATGAGATTAAGATATCCATATCTCTCCTCGCTATCCCACTGAGTCTTGTTTTGTTACCTTTTTTAATTTATTTTATGATTTCATTAGATTCCTCTGATTGTAGATCTATTAAAAATCAGGTACATTTTTCTGCCATTATTAAGTATAAGAACCAACACATAAATTGTTAATTTAAAAAGTGTGTTCTCATGTCCTTCCAATTTGTAAAAGTCCAAGATCATCTTGTTTTGCATTATATTTATGCTCCAAGGAAGCAGGAAATCAGTTCCTTAACTCTCTGATCAACCTAAATAGTGACGTGAATCTTAACGAGGGATTTCTTTCCACCACACTAAGCAGATGTAGTTGAAATGAGAGGCTGGTTTTATATCATTTTTAAAGTGAGATTTCACATTATTGCAGTAAATGATTCACTTCAATAATTGTGAAATGCTTTGCAGCTATGTTCTATTTGTTTTATCGAAACACAGTAAGGATGCACAATGACTATAAAATATATTTTATTTGTAAACCCACCTATAACCTAATAAGGAACTTTTTATTATCTGTTCTCTCACAGATAAACTTTTTCAAGAAGGGCCTTGAGCTGGTGTCAAAGAAGATGGACAATTTTCTCTCTTCAGTGTCCAACATGACCCAAAAGTAATTCACTTTCAATTCACTGTGCATTGTTCTACTAATGAACCTCAGCGTTGCTTACAGTGCCTTGCAGATTGTCTAAACTTGCACACAAGTGTAATTTTAAACACTTGAGCAAAAATCTCTTAAAATGAGTGTATTTAGTCTAAATTTGAGCCGCTAAATAAAATCTGCCTATAAAATGAGTATTTTACCCTTAAAATAAGATAATTAGATATTTTGAACTTGAAATAAGAGACTGCAGTTGTTGTTGTTTTTTTATTTTAAATGTAAATTGTCTTATTTCATTGGCAACGTAAGTCACTTACCTGCTCAATTGCAGAAAAAATGCACTTGTTTTAAGACAAATTGAGTCGTCTAGATTTCAGTTTTTTGCAGTGTGTTTTTAAATCCAGTGCTGATATGAGACCCAAACTTGTTTTTCTGGTCTATATGCAAAACGCTTTGTCTGAGGAAAAGCTTACTCTGCACAAACGCATGTCAATAGTAAAAAACACGGTGCTGGCAGCATCATGCTGTGGGGACATGTTGTCAGTGCACTGGGTCGCCACACATGTATCAATCTCATTTCATTACATGGATGCACTACTTTTTCTATTAGTTAAATACTTAAATCTAAATAATTAGGCTTGCAGTTGTAACAGGACAAGATGTGGAAAAAAATCCAAAAATTTTTGACTTTTGCAAGGCACTGAAGGATTTAGAACGAGAGATTGATAGAGGAGAAAAATCTGTATGTTCAGATGTTTTTTCTGTCCAATCTGTCCAGTATCCAGAAGCAGCTGGATGCGGAGGCTGAAGCCATGCGTATGTCCCAGAAGGAGCTTCTGTCTGTGGAAGACACCGTGTATATGCCTGATAAGGAAACTGAGACCGTTAATCGCACGCTTATCCAGAAGGCTGGCTACCTCAACATTAGGAAGTAAGATTAATTACTGTCATTCTAACTCTATCTGAAGTCTGCTGATGTTTTATCTTCATGTGTGTCTGTTGGTTTTCAAATGATTTCTGTAAAAAGTAAATTAAAAAACAAAATCTCATAACAGCCAGACAGAACCGAGTTAGGTAGTTATTCTTGGAAATCTGCTCTAAAAATATGCAGAAAACATGAGCGAGAGGAACAGTAGGTTTGTCAAAGAAGACAAGGTGGGTCAGGTAACATGGTGACAGCGTGCTCCGTCAGCTTATTGTAGAGCAGATGTATGAGAAGGAGAACCTCCTTAATAGCCGGGGGGCACAAAACTGCAGCGTAGCATTCGTTGTGATTTAGTGAAATGCCAACGCTGTCGAACTCCGTCGCTGCCCCATATACATCAGAAGTCTCTGACAAATGTCTGTGACTCTAAAGGAAAAAGGTTTCCCAGATCAACAGTCAATCTGGACGCTCACAACCACCTCTACTTCTTTTCAGATGAACTGAGGGCAAATGAGATTTGGGGTTTTAAATGATTCGATATCCGGGCTATGAGTCACCGAGTGCACGGTGCGTCAGGCTCTGCACTGTTCATCAAAAATAAAAATGTTTATTTCTGAAAAGAGGAAGTGGAAGAAAAAGCAGCATCGATTATTAACGTGATTCATAAACCTTTAGTTTATAATTCAATAGATTCATGGCTTTTCTAAACATCCAGATGGTATATGTATACTCAATGCTGTTAGCCTAATTGCTAAGCTGATCTGCTGAAGAAGCTAAACTACACCAGCCTGATGAGAAGTGAAAAGTAAAAATAATATATTGAAATAAAATCAACTGCTTTTTATCTTCAGTTTATCTTATAACTGATGTTCAAAGTTAGGCAGCAAACGAAGCCAAAATGTTGAAAAACAGAGTAAGTATATCTATATTTTGTTAAAGGCAGAAACTGCAGAAGAAGCCGGAGTCAAAGCCGACTGAAGCTAATTCTGTCATGTTTAAATAAATGCTGAAGAATCAACAGACCAATATGGAAAACGGCTGCAGAAAAATACAAACAGCACAAAATTCAAAATACACATTAGATTCCTCGAGGGAAACGTTTTGGTGCTAAAAAGTTTTATACCAACATGCTAAGCTAATAGTAATGTTAGCCTATTGCTCACATGATATCCAGTTCAATTTCACAATCAGTCGGGATTTTTGAGTTTTTTTATTATCATACCTTTTTTTTTTCCCAACAGATTTGCTTGTTTTCAGGTGACTTTTTTTTACAGTCTTTATTTATTTACTCATTTATTAAAGGTGTTGAAATTATTTATTAAGACCACATTTTCATCACTAAAACTGAGGATTACATCTGGGCTCAGGTGAACAGTCGATTGGTTAACGTTTGGTTCAGGAAATATTACTATAGTTATTATTTTATTTTATATTTTTCTGGGATAGTAAAAAGAGGAAGACTATTTATGCTATGAATTAATGAATGAAAAGGGGGTATGATTATATAAGTTTAACTTTATCATATTCCGTTTCAGACTTAGTCACCAAATAAGTTGTGTTTTTATATGTATTAGAGTATGTAAATTGATAGTAAGGTATTGTATTCACACTTAGAAAGACAAAAGTCTTTATATTTGTTGTTTTGTTGGTGAAATGTCTGAAATAAATTATCATCAATCAAAAAGTCATCAACTTTAAATGGGGGAAGAAAAATCTGTATTAAATCTGCTTGATTAAAAAAAATGATAAAATAATTTCTATAAGCATCTGCTCTGCCTTTAAATAACAGCCCAACATCTCAAGGTTTGGCTAAAGGCTGTTTTTTCCAACTCAGAGTTGTAGGAAGCAGTTAACTGTCAAAAAGTGCAAAGTATTCAAGTTATTTAAAAGTTTTCTCCTTTTCTTCTTCATAGGTAGGAAAGGTTTGTGTTCTTATCATAGACGTTATGGCTGTCATGTCTCGAAAGAGATGAAAGGTGATTTATTTGGTTTAAGTAGCACAGTCTGCAAAAACGTAAACTTTAAAAAAAAAAAAAAAACTTGGAAAAAGTTAACTTCTAAAAAAATCTATATTTAGGGAATGCTTGTTAGCATTTAGAAAATCATTTTCTATTAGAAGCCTGACAAACTTTCCTTGGGCAAATTGGATATTAGTACTGAGCAACGTGGGGATTGGAGTTTAATGAATATTGCTGAATTTTATCACTTACTGTGATTTATGTTTCAGTTTCCTTATGAAAATGACTGACGGCTAAAGGATCAGTAAAAAAGACTCTTGGATCCATAGCGTCTTAAACTTAGTTTCAGGAGAAGGTTAAGCAGGTGTTCTCATCCTGCGTGACTGATCTTAATGACTTCCTGTTTGTCCCAGGTGAGGCGCTATCGCTTAACGCTCCGTTCATGTCTAATAAGGCTCTTTAAAAAAGAGGAAAAACATCTGGTATTTTCTTGGAGATGCTGCACAGATATTAACCAGATAATATTGACTTACCGATGGGAACTTGTGCTCAAGGGAAATATTGCTCTATATTTTTTTCTGTGAATGGGATTTAAGGTATTTTTATGTGCTTTTTTAAAAAATTGAAAACTTTTTAATCTACTCCAACTTTCTACTGGGTTTGTACACATTGTCTAAGTCAAAATTCAATTTTAAGCTTGATGGATGGATACAGAGGTTATTATAATAATCTTTGAAACTTTAACAAAATTCTTTATTCTTCATTTATTCAGCTACACATTAATGCTGTTTTTCTTGCCTTTTCTAGTAAAACTGGGCTGGTGACCACAGCCTGGGATCGACTCTTCTTCTTCACCCAGGGAGGAAACCTCATGTGCCAGCCCCGGGGGGCCGTGGCAGGGGGCATGGTGCTGGACCTGGACAACAGCTCCGTCATGGCGGTGGAGTGTGAGGACAGACGCTACTGCTTTCAGATAACCTCGCCTTCAGGAAAGACGTATGCACCCTCATCCCCTCTGAAAATGATTGTTGATAACCAAAACTAAAGACAGATCATACTTAACTCAGTCGCTTCTTTTATCGCCTCCAGGTCGATGATTCTTCAGGCTGAGAGCAAAAAGGAATATGAAGAGGTTGGTGTCAAAGAGGAGGCAGCGTGTTTGATCTTCATCACAGAGAGATGTTCTGCTATAAGTATCTGTCACGGTACAATGGAGATGCTGTCAGGCCTCATTTGTGTGGTTTTCATTTTGGTTTTTGCTTGGACACCTCTGAGTGGTCTGACAGCTGCTATCAGTCAAGTTATTTTAGGCAAATCGTCACAAAACTCAAGCTTGCTTCATCTTTATTTCTGTTTCTTTTACAGTGGATTTGCACAGTAAACAACATCTCCAGACAAATCTACCTGACTGACAACCCGGAGGTAAAGCATAAATATGCAAGTAGACTTGTAAATGTTATATTTCTGCAGTTGAAGGAAAATATATGGAAAAAGTTGCTTTGTTTAAATTATCCCAAAGTTTTATCTTTCTGGCCTTCTTACAAAATACTATTTTATAAACTCACACCACTCAACCAATGAAGGCACCTTACTTTTTGTAGAGGATGGTGGGGGTAGTATCATGCTTTGATCATAATAGATCTGTTTAATAATTTGCTGTGAAGACAAAACATAGAAAGCTTTTTTAAGTAGCAATTCCTGCAGATTTCAGACTCCATGACTCAATAACTGTATTCCTTTTTTCCCCTGGATTATTTTTCTCTCATGAACCATTTTATTGCATATATTTGGAGCAAGAAGCTTTTGCACATTCAGATTGACTAAATAGAAATAAGATTGTTTTAGAGAGCTAAAGCATTGTGAGCTAAGCAGCAAATGAACATTTTTATCACTGATTTGGTAAAGTTTCACAGCTTAAACGTCTCAACCCAGTCTGTCTGTTTTCTCTTATTTATCTCCTGTGTTATTTTCCCCTCCAGTCTGATTCTGATTTCTGTAAATAATTGAACTCTGCTCCTTATTAGGCTGTAGCCATCAGACTGAATCAGACCGCCATACAGGCGGTCACACCGATCACCAGCTTTGAGAAGAGACAAGAAGGTTCACCCAACCCAGACAGGTCAGGATCACTGAAACTATATGTAGACAACTGTGTAGTAGAGCTTTATTTCTTTTGTAAAATCCTTCCAAGTTGACACAATCCTTCCTTTTTGAAATCTTTAGTCATATTTTGTATCTTTATGTTAAACATTTTTGCTGTTTAAAGACAATTGAGAAAGGTTGACACAGCACTACTTTCTTGGACTGTTTTTTTTTTTTTTTTTTGTCTGCAGATCTGAAGGTGGATGTTTCAGGTCTGCTTTAAAGAAACAGTGATAAAAACAATGTCCAGGATCTGCTTCAGTATACAGGATGGAAACATCTTGGAAAGAAAATTTCATTTTAGTCATTTTCTACCTTATCTGCCAAAATGTTTTAGTATCTCAGTGCAGAAATACTGGCGTCAGCGCTGCAGTGTGCTGCATTTTTAAATGGAGCTCAGAGGAAGTGGAAAGATGCATGAAGAAATTCAAAAAGGACATGATTTTCTGTGATATATGTTCATTTAGGCTGGGAGATAAAAAGAAAAGAAAGAGCGAGACCATCAGCAGTAGAGGGAAGCTGCTCTGTTAATGCTGGCAGATAAAACAAGGATTTACATTTTAAAACGTGCTTCACAGCCTCTGCTCTCGTTCTCGCACACAGCTTGACGTCACTTCTGATTGAACTTAAAAATTCGTGTGCTTTTCTGACATCAGCAGTGACAAAGAAATCACTGAACAATTATCAGCGGCCTAAACTTTTCTAAAATTGAAAATGAGAAAATCAGACACAGCAGCATATTTATGCTCATGCATCTCTAGTGATAACATGAAGCATTAACACCTTTTTAAAAACTAAATTGTAAAAATGTAGCTTTTTTAACTTGCATAATGCTGGAAAATTCTCAATTTAATTCAAAATTTGAGTATTAATAATTTAGATTTTGTATTATTTAGTCGATGGCTTGATTTTTATTACTAAAGAATTTATATGATGAAGAGGAAACATAGTAGATGATGAAGCGGAAACTCTGGTCTTCATCGCTGATCGATCTGTTATTTGACATAAATAATGCCTTCATATTTACAAAATAATTTTTTCCACACTTTTCTTAAAACGGTAAACCCATCAATGACAATCATTGATTAGATCTTTAATTAAACTCCCACTTGGAAGTCAAAATTAAAAAATACTTTATTTTAAATTAAATAAAAGGCTTCAAGAATTTTGTTGTTTGACTGAGATCAGAAGTAAATAAGTAGTCAATACTTCCGTATTCAGGTTTATAAGTCCTGAAAATAAAAGTAAGCTTAAAAGTAAGCTAACCTTTAAGTAAAGTTTGTAGGTTATTGAGTTCGTTTCCTGAATCCTAGAGTCACGCTGTGTCTTTTTCCTTCAGAGCTAAGCCAGGAGGAGTCCAAGCCGCTGGAAGCGATTCCCAGAAAACAGAGGCTGCTGCTCCAGAACCAGAAGACCTGATTGCTCCTGGAACACCTATTCAGTTTGACATCATGCTGCCAGCATCTGAGTTCCAGGACCAGAACAGATCTGGGGGGAGGTGAGGCCAAGGCAGCAGGTTTGTGTGGTTGTGCATGTTGATGCATATGAAAGACACAGGCAGCAGTGAGGCACTGCTAATAACCCCAAACACTGGCCTCACTGAGTTTATTACATCATTTCCAGGGAGACGATTTCTTCATAATGACCAATGCAGGAGGTTAACTGCTTTTTTCTTTTGCTGATTCATGTTCTTGCATCATTATAGGCGGACAAATCCGTTTGGAGAAACAGAAGAGTGTATAACAGAGAGCGATGGTAAACTCTGCCTCAAGCACCATTAAAATGCTCTCTAGGTTTGCACTCCACTTCTGTAAAGGATGTTTCCTCTGCAGACTCCCTCCTGCAGCAGGTGTTCGCTGTGCGTTTCCTGGGCTCCATGGCCGTTAAGTGCGGAAACAACCAGGAGGTGATCTACGAGGCCATGAGGCAGGTCCTGGCTGCCCGCGCCATCCACAACATCTTCAGGACCACGGAGGCCCACCTCATGGTCACCAGCAGCAGCCTCAGGTACACATGGTCTAGTTTTATGGTCTTAGGGATGAGCAGGTTTGATGCAGTTCCTATTCAGCTTAGTTTAAAAAAACTCCAAAGCAAATCAACCAATTTTGAGATGAATTTTTACTTGCAAAAAGTTCTCAGATACTGAAATGTTAAATAATTTTTTTATATTCCCATGTTTGCTCATTATGCATATTATTTTTTCTTCTCAGATAGTCTATGATCTAAAGTTGTAGGTAAAGAGCATCAACACTTGAAAAAATGTATTTTATTACCGTAAATGTGCTGCTGTGAAATATTTATAACCTGAAGTAGGGCTTCTGTTGGAGAAGACACGTATATCTACTGTACGTGTGTGTATCTGTGTATGTTTCTCTTTTTGTGCAAGTGGTTAAGCAAAAAAGTTGACCTATCAACCTATTTAAAAAACAATGACGGTTAGCATAGAACAAAATTACAATTAAAGGTGAATTTCACAAGTAAAACTTATGTAATAACAGAAAAAATGTAATTTCTTTACTTTTTACAGGTTAATTGATCCCCAAACTCAAGTAACAAGAATAAGCGTAAGTGTGAAGTGTTTGGGTTTTTTGAATCACAGGCTTCTCTCGGGTTTTCTGCAGCGCCTTTATTCTTTTTCCTCAGTTCCAGCTAGATGAGGTCTGCCAGTTTGCAGCTCACCAAGAGAATGGAAGGCTGATGGGGTTCGTGGTCGAGGGGAGAGACTGGAGTGACGGAAACGAAGAAGGAGAACCTTCTTTCAGTGCTTTTGTCTTTGAAAGCAACACTGAGGGCGAAAAGGTCGGCTCTTCGCAACATCAGTATTTTTGTTTGTTAGTTTTTTGTTTCCGGTGGAAAACAAGTGTGTAATTTGTTCTGCCCTTTTCCTTTCATTCACAGATATGTTACACCATAAATTTGGCAAAGGAGATTACAGAAGCAAAGAAGGTAATATGGTAGTTAGATTAAAAGTCTAAACCCAGAAGATCATATTTTGAAATAATTAACCTTTACTTGCTTAAAATACAATCTTTTTATGTGTATTTTATAACTAATTTGCAGAGGAGCCAACATTGTTATATTTGCCACATTTATTACATTACACGCTGTTTACATTTTAGCATAAAACACATTTCAGTTTGAACTGAGTAATGAGTTGCAGATAAGGAACTCGTCCACTAGAGGGAGCCCTTGGCTTGTAGTGAGAATAAGATGAATTTGAACTTGAATATATTTTATATACTTTCCCATGTTTGAGGAACCAGCTGGTAATTCATTAAGATTGCGACGGCAGCGGTGTGAACTGGTGAACCATCTAATGGTGCAATTCTAGCCAATCTTCTATTTGAGACTTAGGTTTCTGTCTAATTTCCTTCTTAAAACTTTCTGCTCACTGTTCCTCGGTACTCATAATGCTCTTTGTTCAGTTTGTTCTAACAGACCAATTAGGCCTTAAAAGAAACACTGAATTTATACAGATTTTAAATCACACACAAATAAAATCACTTTAAGAATCATGACTTACCATGACTTTTGCACTACGTTTTATTTAGGGGTATCGGAGTAGAGGAAATAAAAGATCATCCCTTTCCCTTCACCATTATGCACCTGTTTTCGTTAGCATATCAAATACAATCCCCCTAAATTAAACATCTGTGTTTGTATTATAGATGTATAACGATTAAAGGAATGTTAACACTTTAAGCAGCTTTAGCATAAATTCACTTTTATAAATAAATTGTCACTCAGCTGTGGGTGTGTCTTTTCTGTCGAAGGACCCAGAAGCTCTGGCCGAGCTGATGAAGAACATGCCTCTGACCAACGACGGCAAGTTCCTGCTTCTCGAGCCTGAAACGGGCGACTCAAAAAGTGGAGAGGGCCAAGAGGACCTGGAGTCTGAGGCCTGAGATGACCCCCCCCCCCCAAAAGAACAAAACAACAAAGACCAGACTTTATCAGGACCTCCAGCCCAAGAGGGACGGGTTTGTTTTCACAGACCCAGTGCAGCTGCATCTTCATACCACTGCTGTGCTAGAAGCACAGATTAGGACATCAGTTTGACCAAAAGCATCAGAAAAATCCACCTGCTCTGTTTTTAACAATACTATGGATATTTGAAGTCATTTCCTTCTTTGTGCT
Organism: Jordanella pulchra; assembly: GCA_034780135.1. NCBI lineage: Eukaryota > Metazoa > Chordata > Actinopteri > Cyprinodontiformes > Cyprinodontidae > Jordanella > Jordanella pulchra. The sequence continues at coordinate 9,973 of JAUZNJ010059555.1, forward strand.
GCAGTCTACATGGGATGAACATCCTAAGGTCCTCCCCTGGTTGGTACTGGAGGTGTCCATCTCTTCGTTTTAGGATTACATTTGTTTCAGCTTTTCTTCATGTGAAAACCTTGTAAACTTGTATGTAATTAATCTATTTGGCTTTTTTTATTTCCTGCAGCTTCATATATGAAACAATTATTGCACTTTTAAGGTAAAGCACTAATTAATACAGCTAAAGAAGCTAAAACTGTTGAAAGAAGAAAGTTTGCTTTTGCTCATAGGGACCACAGTTTATTATAACTACCTAGAAAATGATTTGACTCCCTGCAGACTTAAAATCTTCATCACTAACCTGAACTGACATGTTGCTTGAAAGAGTTTCCCACTACCTGTAGAAAACAGAACTGCAGCTAATCTGCCTGCAACATCAATGAGAATCCCCCCAAAACAACTCTATGCTCCTTTTCTTTAAGTCTTGTGTAAATATAATTTGTTAGAGTGTATATTTGCCGTTGAATCTCTGTGTGTGTGTGTGTGTGTGTGTGTGTGTGTAGAGGGCCTGCTGCGGTGCATAATTAAATGACACCGTTCGCTCCTGCTCCATTTGTAGAAGATTAAAGCCTCTCTTCCAAGTACCGAGCTGTAATACAAGAGGAAACTCAACTCAAATTTCTCTGCAGTAATGCATGAAACGAGGCTCAGCCAAGTATTGCGATCTTGGTGGAAAAAACGCCTGTTTTCGCATGTTTATTAATGATCATCGAAGCAAAGGGGCTGGAGGTTGAGTTATCGGTGGAATTTTATTGTGCGTTTCTGCTCTGTTTGAACCCAATTTACTATTTAACTTGTAAATTCTGAATATTTCCATGACCTTGAATGTTACATTACGTAGTTTTGTTTGTCATCATATATTGAAAGGGTTTAGAGGAAGAACCTCCCAAAACACAAAGATATTTCATGTAGGACTGATTTCCAGTGAAAAGTTTACTCAAACATGGGGTTTGGAAGAGCTTGAATATATAATAACCATATGAAAGTACGGGGGGGGGTATATTTTACTTATTTGTAGGTTTGATTCTTTGGGGATTAAAGAAAATCCAAACTTCTGCATTTTTTTTTTAAATTAACCATCATGCCACCTTTGAGAAGAACCTCTCCTTAAAAAGTCCACGATGAATCTTAACATATATCTTTACTGTTAATGAGCTTTTCGCCTCGTCTCTTTTTATTTTAAGTCAGACTTTTTTTATATAACAAAAAGTGTGTTTTTGATTTCTAAACTTTATCTAGGTTTTCTAAACGGTAAACCTATTATCTCATTAGTATGGGGTTTGCCTTAACGGTCATATCTAGTTTTTTTTAATAAAATTATTAATTTTTCAAATATAATACCTCCTCAACAAATAGAGTAAAGCGGAATAAAAGTGAGGGGAAATAATAAGAATA
>JAUZNJ010059555.1:11500-28183 GCA_034780135.1 Jordanella pulchra
TATTAATTTTTCAAATATAATACCTCCTCAACAAATAGAGTAAAGCGGAATAAAAGTGAGGGGAAATAATAAGAATAGTATATCAATGATTGTTTAATGAGTTTTGACGGGTCTAAAAATATATATTTAGTTTTGGTCACAATGCCAACGTTGACATAAAAGGATTCTGCACCAACAGAAAAGTAGGTTGAAGCTACGAGACACAGAGTTCAGGTGTTGTCAGATCATTTGACCATCGATGCTGATTGTGGCTTAGAAGCACCTTCCTTCTATTCAGGTACCTAAAATATCCATATGAGCTGACAGACCTAGCAACAGGCTGCTAAAAAGCATAGAATAGGAGAGTGCGCCACCTACTGGCTGGGAGGAGTTAAACTTGTAGCATCACCTTCAACTTACTAAGGGAAAAGGCAATCAGAGGTCTTGTTGCTCTTGTGGTTAATGGAGGTACTGCAGGAAATCTTGAAACGAGCACCTTATGCTTGGCTTAAAGATTTACTTTGTTTAATCCAAAATAAATCTAGAATAGTACTCTAACTAAAAAAGGCCTTTATACGTTATCTTTGACAGAACAACTGTGAAGTTGTACTTGATTCATCTTGCTGTCCATTTTCAGGTGGAAATTGGCCCTAAAAGCCTCTCGGCTGAACGGGTTGAATCTTTGGTCATCAACAACTCGGCCCGTCTGATGTTAACACTGGGCGGACATGGCGACGCGATCCTTGCTGTCTCCTTATTAATCTAAGGGGTCCCCCGCAGAAAGCCGCTGCATAAGATGAATTTAGACTAAATTTTAAAACCTCATAAAACCTATTAGATGGATGTAAAAAAACTTGGACACATCCGAGCCGAGATGAGATGCAAACACAATGAAAAAGCTTTTTTTTATTTTTGTTTGATTTTTAAATGACTGGCTTCTTTGATTTCTGCACACCAGAAACCACTTATTAAACATCCTCAAAATCTCTGTTCTGCTGCCTGACAGAAGGGTTTATTTGCAGTGTGTCTCATGCTGAGGCAAACTTTGCTCATCTGAGTAATGAAAACAAACGTCCTTTGAGATCAGGCTGCGTTTGTGTTTTCCTCTTTATCAAATTGAAGAAATTAGTTTTAACCTTAACATCCCGTCTGGAAACTAAAAGATCCTTCTGTGTGTGACCTGCTGCAGCTTCATTCCTCTCATCACTGTTGATATATCTTTGCTTTGTAATTTATCATTAGGAAACATCTAGGTACTCATTAAGGAGCTACATCCCTATAATATAGCAAGAACACATTTTCTCATTGTCTTTTTTTTTTAACTGCTAAGTTTAATACCTGAAATGCTTTGCACTTAATTCAACCTGGTTTCTTAAAACCACTAATGTTATCAGTCTTTAATAAATATTTAATTTCTTAATGGACTAATTTGTTTGATTTTTTTATTTTTGTTTTATTTTTATTCACACATGAACAGCTCATTTATAATAGTTTCAAACATATATCTCAGGTTTATAACAAAAGACATCCGCTGCAGTTAAAGCATTGCTGGAAGTGTGTTGATTACTGAAGAGCACAGAAATGATTAAGGACATAACATTAATTACTTTTTGCTTCCTAAATTGAGTGCAGCAGAGGTGGGATTTCAAGGACTTTTAAACACCATCATAACACAGGGAGGTTTATGGCCAAAGAGATGGAGTTCAACAGCAGCCCAGTAAGCACCTTAAGAGTCCTTGTAGTAGTTGTTGAAGTTGATACGAAGCAGGAAATCCTCTAAATGAGGCTGGTAGCCTCTGTTCACCAGCTTAGTCACCACTAAGAAAACGAGAGAGAGAGAAAGAAAAGAGAGAAAGACAGACTTTAGTCCTTTGGTCTCACTGTTCAGGTCAGAAGTAAATAATATGTTATTTAAATATAATTTTTTTCAGGCATTTTGTGGTTTAATGCTAAAAAAATGCAACTTCAGCTAATTTAAAACACGACTCGCCAAGGAGGTTATGTTTTAGTGGAGGTCACAATATGTCGGGGGACTGAGCTGCTTGGTGGAGGTCTGCGCTTTCCAAGTGCTTTTCTAGTTTTACGTATGTTTTCAATATTCCACAAAAGGTCAGAATTATAAATACAGGTTCATAAATATGCATGAACCTTCCTATGTTTGGAAAAACACAACAGGCCTTATTTAAGGTTCATCTGGAAATCTGGTTTTTATTTTACAGGTTTGGTGAAGATCATTTTACCTGCTTGGTGTCATGGCATGAACTCAGCTTTAAGGTGAAGTCCACAAAAATTAATATTTATTGATATGAATGCAAATCATTTAGAAATGCACTTTATCAAGTTTGTGAAATTCACAGTATACGGCACCAAAGCTGGCCCTCAGCATGATGCTTCACCTTTCTGATGGTTGATTTCAATTTTAATCGTCACAGGAAGCTAAAAAAAAGTTTGAACATGAAATTTTAAAGCAAACTGCAACCTTGTGATTTGTTTGCATGGGCAGCTGTGATTTTAACAAAAGTTTTAAGGTGTCCATTTTGCACCACTTTTCTTCTTTCTGTCTTTCTTTCTTCTGGGCTGCAGAACTGTCATGTGTTCAGATATTTTTGGATAAACTCTGTATGCACCAACCAGGAACACATAACATTCTCTGGAGCACTACGGCTTCCTCCTACAGTGCAGAAATCAATGCATGCTGGGTGAACTGGCCTCTCTGAGTAAATGAAAGTTAGAATGACTGTGCATTGTTGTTTGTGGTGTTTATGTTGCTTGGTGATGGACTGGTGACCTGATCCAGACTAAACTGTCCTGTTGCGCACTGACTGCTGATGGTGAGCAGTCCCTGCACCGATTCTGATCAGAAGAATGGTTTAACCTCCAGAAATGACTACAAAGGCCTGTGGTTTCTCTGCAAGTTACAATACATTCCTATTTATGCAGTAGAGCTGCACAACATATCAGGTTCTAACTGGAGTTTTTATACATAATCACAATAAAAGAAATCCTTTTAAGAAATATCTGATTATTATTGCAAATGATAAAAATGAGCAAAAAACCTCTGCCTTCAAATCATATGAAGCAGTTTAATTATATTTCAGTGTCATTTGCTCAAACTTAGAGGCCAAGATACCAAAGCACCAAGTGGATGGAGACATTTACAATGATTCATCACCTCTCTGTAAAATGCATTTTGTAGTGAAGGTACTAATTAGCACATTAGGTTTAGTGCTTTTTACTCACTGAACTGACAGAAAAACTGCTTAAAAACTATTAGGCAGGTTACAGACCATTAGAGGCGGCTGTTCTACCATTTCTAAAAGTCCAAATGATGGAATTAAGATTCATTTTTTTCTCTTTAAAAATATTGAATCTTTCCTTTTCTGTATGCGACTGAATCCAAAGAGGTCATACTGTCATTCAGCCTGAGGTGAAGCAATATTCTCTGGTCTTACCTTTGAAAAGGAAGTGAGAGTAATACTTAAAAGTGTTGTACGACTGCTGCATGGCAATGAAGCTCGGGTGCACTGCCTCCCCCTGCTGGCTGTCCCAGGGTTGCGCGATGAGCTGCGCACGAAATTTGAGGATGAGGCTGAAAATGCTGTGGATGATGTTCATGACTGGAGCCGCTTTCTCTGTCAGCAGACCCCTGGAGAGGTGGAGGGGAGAGAGGGGTCACAGAAAGATTAAAGTCAACTTTTTAATGACCCTGCAGACAAGACTAAACTCTGAAACACCTCAGTGTGATACTAACAACCTCTTCTGAATTATTTATCCGCAGATTAAATCATTCATCAGGCTCACAATTTAGCCTGGGCACATTCAACGGGAATGTGGCTGAGCGTTTTATGAGGGGAATAAATAGATTTAAAACTGAGATATTAAGCCCAAAACGTGTCATTTAACTTCCTGTGGCTGTAAGATATCACATATAAGGCTGAAATAACTATAAATACTGACTACATGCTAAAACACAAACTGTCACTTCCTGATTTCTTGAAACACATCAAATATTACAATAGCAGCAGTTTGTTCCAGCCAGTCTACTGTGTGGAGTAAAAGATCACACATTTACAGTTCCAGTTCTCACCTGAAGATGGCTCTGTTGAGGTAGTCGGCGTGTGTGCGGTGGATGGCGTCCAGGTCACTGGCGGTGGCCAGCTTGGCCGTGAACTCGGTCCAGGACACCTGTAGGATCTGGTTGGCGATGTAACCCTGTATGACTTTAACAAAATGCTGCATCTCATGCCTGTAGAGCTGCAGCTGATGGAACTGTACCGACCGACCTGCGCCTTTCACCAGAGCTGCAAGACATAAGAAAAGGAGCAGGTGAGGGTCTGAGGGGGACGACAAACATGATTATAGACATCACCTCCAAGGACCAAACAGCAAGTTCAAAAACCCAAAATATTACAAAGAGATCATCTTGAATGTAGCCTTCACAAGTAAAAATTAGATCTCAACTGTGCCTGATTTAATCTCTGCAGATCCAACAGGTTGTGAAAAGGCCTCAGAGCTTTATATCAGTATATCAGTGAACAAACTCCTCAAGCGTGTTCCTCCAACAACCAGTTTCATGCAGTGGTATTTCAAAGTGTGGAATTAATTATTTAATTTATTACATTAAAGTGTGTGGGTTGATATATTCTACAAGTAAAGCTTTGAATTCAGTTTATTTACATGGCATCAATTCACAACACAACTTCATAAAGTCCAAAACATCTTATTATTGAGTGTCTTATAGTAATTTGGGAGATAAAGTGGGGCTGGATGATATGTCCAAAATTTATATAAAGATATACTTCTTAATTTTAGTCGATACGATATAATTTCGATATCAATGGAAAAATAAAAGCCTTAGAAAGGCCTACAACAGAGGATCATACAAACCTACGACAAATATTTTGCAATGTTTATGAAAATCCTCCAACATTTAATAAATATGAGCTTTGAAAAACAAAAACACATAAAACTACATGAAAACCTGGAACATCAGTCAGTGACCAATGCTGTGTTTATAGAATGATTTATATTGAAAATGTGTGTAAAAGTCACATCAATATTAAACCGAATCATATCACGATATATTGATATAGAAATATTGTCCAGCTCTAGGATAAAGTAAGTTTGATTCACTGTATGACGGCATTTTTAGCACGATGCCAATATCACTAAAGTTTGTTTTACTCTCCGCTTCCATCTTTTTTCTCTCAGTATATCAATTTTTAAGTTCTGTGAAGAGAGAGTTACAGATCAATATCATCAAAAGCCAAGAAGAAAAACAGCTAGACAACCTTCCCACTGGCCTTGACCTGTGCTTAAAATGAATAAATCATAAAATAACTTGAGCATTGCTTTTTATAAATGTTGTAGAGCTGAATATAAAGCACCACAGGAAGAATCCTATACCTCCTTCCTGTGAGGTCAGCTGGAGTCCAAGCTAAGGCTGCATCAGCAGCTACCTTTCCCTCACCTGTCCTCTTGAGGTGAAACCAGACATCCCTGAGGCTCCACACCATGTGTTTGAGCTGCAGCAGGAACGAAAACAAGCGGTTGTACTTGTTCATGCAGCTGTCGGTGATGATGATGTTCAACGGCCAGTCAACCTGGGAGGAAGGAGAGAAGAAAGAAAAAAAACTCTTTGTCAGAGCAACACTGAGAGGCTGTGAGTGGGAAGGAAATTACATGAAGGTGAAATGAGAGTTGAGAGGGGATAAAATAAATAAATAAAAACAGGTAAAGGCAGAGTGATGGATGACGCAAGACGAGCGGAGAGAGGTGTGAATATGCAGACGGTGATAAAGTAGGTGAGAGGATTGAGAAGAGGGTGAGGAACAGGATGAAGAAATATGGTGACATAAAGACGCAGAACATGTGAAGCAGGAGGTAAAGATAAGCAAGCAGTGGGGGAGGGGGGTAAGATGGAGACTCAGCTGCTTCAGGAAACAGAAGTGAGGAGAGCTAAGGCCAATATGTGCACCATTAGTTTGTGAGCGTGGCACGGATCTAATTAATCTGTGATGCTCAACCATTTCAGTGAGAGATAAGCTCATTTTCTACATGCAGAGCAGTTTGTCAAGACATGTCAGGCTGTCGCATTCACGCTGGGACAAACACGCCCATGTCAGGGTCCTCGCCGCCACGCTCGCTCCATCAAAACGCCTCACCTTGTAACGCAGCTCCAAACAGTTGAGGGAGTCTGGGGCGTGAGGGTGGAAGGTCTCCGGCAGGAAGCGCAGGGCGAAGGTGAAGTTGGAAGCTAAGGGGGTGTCTCCATGTAGGCTGTACTGCAGGGCCTTACTGAGGATGGAGTTCAGGAGCAGGGGGGTCAGCAGCTCGCCTGGAGTCTGACCACTGGCCATCTGGAAGGAGGAGATTGGGTGCAGCACAGATCACATTTAATGACGTAAAATCATCTAATTCTTTAATCAAACATAGTTTTAAGACTAAAGATTAACAAACAACTGGTAAAAGCTCAGCTTCCTGTGTGGCTGTAGGTGTGCCAATCAGCAGCATTAGAGCTTTTCCTGAATAAACAACACCTTCAGGCCGATGGGCCCCGGGAGACAGATGCACATGAATGTTCCTGCAGAACAGCAATGAGGTGTGAGCGACTTGTTATTCATGACAGGAAGCTGAGAGCAGAATTAAATGCAAAGGGTTTTACATGATCCTCATAGAGGAATGTCTGATTTTTCCAGACTTCCCAGCCATTACACCCATTTTAAAATACTACATTCACTCTGGGTATTTATTTGGTGGGCATTTCTACAGAGGGATTTAAATAAGAAACCTAGCAAAAAAAAAAAAAAAAAAAAAAAAAAAAAAAACAACAAAAAAACAAAACAAAGAGAATAGGCGAAGGTCAGATTAAAGAGCATAACTCAACCCTTTAAAACAACCAAAGCTGCCAAGTGCTGTACGTACAAAGGAAAGATAAAAATGCATGAAAACAACATAGCAGTTTAAAAGAATACAACAAATAAAATAAAATTAATCAATTTGAACATATAAACGCACATAAAAAAATAAAAACAAACCAAATAAGGAACCAAGAACTGGAAAATATGGAAACTGAATTCAGGGAATCTTTTAAATAAAATGCACAACATTTTATTTTATTTAGGTTTAGGTAGTAACACTCTTTCAAAAGATATTACCTGTACATCATATCAACTACATCCATGTTAAATACTAAGCATTCACAGGAATACCACAGTCTATGCAATTAGTTTAACTACATTCAAGAATTTATGTATTTAAAAAAAAGAAAAAAATCTAAACTATTGCCGAACGTTTTCCCAAGTTGAGAATATGGGACAAAAATGCTTTTTAAACAAGGCTAAGTGTTCCTGCAAATCTACGCTCCCGTCTCCTACGCAGGCTAAAAGCAGAAATATCACAGATAGGAAAATGGCTCGATGACTCATAAAAAGATGCTATTTCAAATCTCACCACCGAAAAATCCATAAAGAAAACTATCTGAACACAGAAATAGGCCAAAAAGCATCATCACCTTTTCAAAGATGAGATCACTGAGGGACTGTGCAAACTCGCCATCCTCCATCAGCAGGAAGTGGCGAAGCGCCTCAAAGTGTTTCTCCACCCCCAGCTCTACGAAGAAGTAGTCCACTACAGCCTTATTCACCAAAGACACACTAGGAAGAGAGGGCAAGGAGGAGCACAGATGAAATCACAGACAGGCTGGTGGCATCTATCTATGACTTTTGTCACCATAGAACCATTTTCCTTTTTTTGGTTCATGATATACCTAAAATCTAAACCAGAGTTCTGCTTTAAAACGTGTCATTTATTCTTGCCTAACCCTCATGCTGTGCTCTTCCAGCTGGGAACTTACTGCGTGATGAGCGGGGCGGTGACTGAGTGCTTTATCAGCACTGGCAGGGAAACCATCTCACTGAGCTGGACAGCTGTGGTGTCTGTGGCTCTGCGAAGCGTTGGGTCCATGGGAAGGCCCCAGGGCCCCCGCGTTACCTGCATCAGCAGCTGGGACTCAGGAGACAAAGCTGTGAGAAGGAGATGATGAGTACGGTGGTGAAGGAGTGTCTCTCTCACAGCTGCAGGTTACATAACTGAGACAAGACGTCTGAATCCTTTGTGTGTGTGTAATTTAGGCTCCAGTTAGATACGTTTCAGACTGATTACAGCAGTAATCACCCAGAAGCAGGTTGCTCCACTTGCTTAGTCGATCCGATCCCCGTATTTAAGGAAACCCAGCCTAAATAATTATGGCTGCTGGCCTTGATCAGCGATGTGGAAGAAGAATTCGCTTGAGAAGACGCTGATTGATTTAGGCACGAATGCTTGCAGCATGAATAAACAACAAATTGAGAGTGAAAACGAGAGGATATGACTTTAACAAGCTATGATCCTCCACAACTAAACATCGACCTGGTTTTATGAAATTACAACCATTTATGCAAGTCAAGTACATGTTTACCTAAAAGACGACGTGGGATCCAAACACAAAGATGTCCTGTGTTTTTGTCAGGTTTTAATCTACGCTTTATGCAAACAAGCACTTATTTATTCATCTAGGATAATAATCTAAAAGGTATTATTTGCATTTAGTCTATTTCCTTTGCAATGCAAATGGTTGAACAGAACAGCCCCCCCAGTGTCCCTCCAAGCCTGATTTGGCTCATAAATCAAAAAGGTGAAACTAAGACTCTCTGACAAGCTGAATATTAAACAGAAACAGTTCACTTTTCACCAACTTTGATCTGCTCAGTCATATCAGGTAAACATGATCACAGTTTAAACATCCCCTAACCCAACATGCAAAGGTATTCATACAGTTAAACTACTTCCTGTTGTGCAACATTACATAGAAAAACTGTGTGCATGTAATACGGAGCAGAATGTACCAACACAAGGTAGCACACAGCTGTGCATGATTGGACATAAATTAAACTATTGTAAATCTGAATGTTTAGAATATTTGTCCTGCTGGAAGGTGAAGCTTCACGTATCACAGAGCAGCTGCATTTAAAATGGGATTCAATTACAAACAAGATGATTCTAATGATCTATTAGATAATTGCTAAAAAATGAATCTGTTACTTTACGTTTCACATGTATGCACCACTTTCTACTGGTCAAGATGCAGAAGTAGGAAGCTTATAGAAGCATGGATTCTTTTGATAAGTTTAGTATATCAGGCCGTAGAAAGCGTTTATTTCCACCCTCCTGCATGTTGTGCACTAACCTAGTAAATTATAGCAATCCTCATAGTGCTCCACCTGGTACTGGGCAGATAAGGCCATCAGGTATTCCTGCTGTGACTTCTCTCCAGGAGACAGCCACAAACCAGATGCCCAAGACCCGATCCAGTCAGTGAAGGGCTCGGTGGGGCTGCCTGAATGAGGAACTGAAGACAAATGTACATAAAAATCACTTTTTAAAGGACAACATTAACAAAAAAAAAAGGTATTTAATTTGTCCTCAGAGAACGGGGCAACAACAGTTTGAGATATGTGATTAGAATAAAGGGTAAATGATAGTGATAGAATGAATATTCCTGTTTTATTTCATTCAAACCACTATTTACTGATGACAACAGTAGAAGGTTATGTATTTAAATGAGCCACAGCAAAGACTTTTAAATACATTCTAGTTTTTTTCCATCTGGATCCAGATAATCTCATTTAAAAAAGCATTCTTTTCTCCAATCTTTTAATCTTTTCTCCAATCTTTTAATTGGAGATAAAACAGTTTGATCAGTTAATCCTGTTTGAAATCATATCAGACTGAGACAGGAACATAGAGAGATGTATATAAAGGTAGTGAATGAAAAAAAGGCCAAACAAATATCATCAGAGCTGCTTCTTATAAAATGATAATTAAAGTTTTAATAATTTTCTATTTCAGTATTCTAATTTAGATGCATAGATATTAAAGAATAAAAAAAAATAAAATTGCTAAAAAGCCAAATTTGTCTTGTTTGTGAAAGACTTCATTCAGCCAGCTGATGGCTTAGGCAGCAACAAGTGGGGCAGGGGGGATGGTGGGTTAGTATAAAAATGAAATCTAAAGCATAGAAACTGGTAGTATAGAAATTAAATATGTTTGTAACCATAACACCAGCTGCCCTTAGCTTGTGATCCAGTACCTTTATTGTCCTCTTCTGATGTCTTTTGCTGGTTTCGATCTTCTTTTCCTTTGACCACACATCCGACGCCTAGCGAACAATCTGATGAGTGACCATATGAGCTGCCTGGAAGTGCAGCAGGTGGCAGATCGGACCCCAGCACCGTGCAGCCAACTCCCAGCGCTGAATCAGAGGAGTGACCGTAAGCGCTCCCTGGTAGCGGCGCAGGAAGCGGGTCGGCTTTTGAAACGACACATCCAACACCTAAAGCCGAGTCTGATGAATGGCCGTAGGCGCTGCCGGGTAATGAATGCAGTTTGGGCTCATCTCCTTGGACAACACATCCAATACCTAAGGTTGAGTCTGAGGAGTGACCGTAAGAGCTCCCGGGCAGAGCCGCCGTTCTGGGATCTGATCCAGAGACCACACAGCCTGGCTGAAGGACACAATCGGAGGCATGGCCATGCTTACTCCAACGAGATCTGCCTTCAGACACGTTGGACACAAACTCACCCACTTTTATATTAGCATCAGAGGCGTGTCCATGAACACTGGGAGCAGGCTTCGGTGCAGCAACATCCGAAACATTTTCTCCCACTTTTATATGAGAATCGGAGCTGTGACCGTAAACGTTTGGCAATGGTAAGGGCGCATCTACGTCAGAAACAAGTTCTCCAACCTTGATGTGGGCGTCTGAGGCATGTCCATGGATGTTAGGGACAGGAAGAGGAGGGACAAACTCTGAAACATATTCCCCAATTTTGATGTGAGCATCAGAGGAGTGACCATGGGAAGTGGAGAAGGGTGAAGGAGCTGTGATTTCGGACAGGTGTTCTCCGAGCTTGATGTGCGAGTCAGAAGCATGGCCATGAATGTTAGGGGAGGGAATCTGAGCAGAAACCTCAGAGACATACTGTCCAACCTTTATATGAGCATCAGATGAATGGCCATGGGTGCTGTGTGAGGCTGAAACCAGCTCTCCAGCCTTAACATTGGGGACAGAGCTCTGAGGGTCTGGAGGAGAAACACCTCCACCAGCTTTATCAGGACTCTTAGAGTCGTGGTTATTAATGTCCGTCTTAGAAACCTCAGTCTTTATTTGATCTTTATTCTCAACATCACTTCCTTCTTGTTCTGGTATGGATGCAGCTTCTTTCTGACCCTTGTCTGTGTTTGAGTCAGAAGTCTGCGAGTTCTGCCCACTAACGTCCGCTTTTCGACTGTCCTGTGTACACTGAGCTTGATGAAAGCCGTCATCTTTCTGAGCCTGAGACCCATTTTCTTCTGTGAGAACGAGGCTCTGGTCCACAGGTCGCCACCGAGGCCTGGACTGAGCTGAAGTTTGGCCAGTGATTTCCTCGAGCGGACTAAAGGGGGCACTAAAGTCATAGTCAAGGAGTTGTGTAGCGGCACAAGCAATAGGTAGGTCAGAGCCAATCTCCTGCAGGGCCTTATCCACTTGCTGACTGTCAGGCTTCGGTGATTTAGGGAGAAGGTCACTGATGTCCGAGTCCTCACAGATGAGAGGTGGGTCTGCTGCAGACGGATTAGAAGGTGGGGATATAGTTTCAGATCTTTGAACGTCTGCTAACGGCTCCTCCTGGCGAGGAGGATCCTGTAAACAGGAATATGAAGTCAGTTTCTAAGAGAAAAGAAACTATAAAAAGATTATTACTATAAAAAGAAAAGAGGGAATTAATACAAGAATTTGAAGAGGAGCAGCTGGTAATATATCCATGGAAGGGCTCTTCTGGCCTAATGACCATTTATCCAGCAATGCCTGAAAGATGAAAACAAAAGCTTTGATGTGTTTGAGAAACAATTAAAATCTCTGAGTACTTTCTTTAGAAATACTTGAACACGACCTTGGCAGGAAACCATCTTTCCATGTTTTTCATGCTGCTGTGTTCCTCTGTTAGTCACCCACCTGAATTTTCTGCCTGTCGAGCATTAAGAATTGCTCCCTGGCTCCGTCGAGTCTCATTCGCTGCACTCTCCACATGGCCCGTCTCTCTCTGTGAGCTGCTTCCTCCGACAACCGGCTGTACTGAGCAATTAGCTCTTTCCTGTAACGCGAAGGAGGAAAAGAAAGTAAGACAACATCCCTTCAGATGCAAGGTTTATCCAGAGCAGCAACAGCAGGGTTTGGGGAACCGTCTCTAGCTCCATGTTGGAGAGTAAACCAGAACTGATTCCTAAGCATAAGGGAAATTCAGATGTCTCCTTTTTTCATGTTTAGACTGGTTACCATCTATGCAAGGACAGGTATTAGATTTATACCCTGTGGTAACAAAGATTTTCGAAGAGATTTACAGAACAACCAACAAGTATAAAATATAATTTCTCTTTATTTCAAGCAGTAAACGCACCGTTACTCGTTCAGCCGTTAAATCTAACAGACAGTTATAGACGTGACGACATTATTGAAGCTTTGCTTTAATGAACAGACTTAAACAAAAATATAGAACTAACAATCCAGAAATATCTTTTTTCCTTACCAATCTGCTGCATATCTGTTCTTCCTGATAACAAGCTGATAATTAGGATGTATGTTAGACAGGGCCTAGAGCTGCGCACAGGGATGCCAATAATAGCTTACGTACTTTAACACGCCTTAATTAGGGTGATGTGTGGCGCTTTGTTTAGGACACCATGGTTGTTTACATCTTTAGCCATTACATGCTAGTCTCACTCCTGTCTGCCATAAAGCAGGAGTTGAACTACATTTGTGAGGTAGAGACTAGGTGAGGACCTGAACCAAGCGACATAAAAAAAATCAGTGGAGATGATGCAAAGATGCATGAAAGCTGTTCCTGAAAATCTGGTCAATTTCCCCCAAAGGATCAGGATTAAATGTGTATTTAAAGAATATTAGAAACTCTTCCTGTTAGTTTTATCATTTTAATTTTATATTAAGTCTTATATTGCATTATTACCAAAAATTTTGATGTTTTACTTGAGGGTTCATGACAATGAAAGCCTCCATGTCCAGAGTTCATTCTCAAAGAACTTAAATGCAGCCGTTGTGTAGAAAAGTGTGTATTTCTTCCGGCATGGATGGATCAGTTTGCTCCCTGCAACTTTCTCTTGCCTTCTGTGTGGCGGCAAAACCCACTTTGAATGTATTACAGCCGCCTAAATGGTGTAAGAAGGTCAGTTTCTTAATCATGTTAAATGTTATTTAACCAAAAATGAGCGCTGCTGGGATCTGAACATTTTATTTTGTTAAATCGTGATCATATTGCAAATAAAAATTATTTTCCTATGCTATTTTATTTAACTTTATTTTTATTTAGAATCTATAAATGCTTTAGTAGTTTACAGAATAGTTTACATATATCAACTGTAACTATACATATACTATAAATTTAAAAAAAACAAAAAAAAAACTGTTTTAACAAAGTTTTTTTTCCAAATATACTTTTTCCTGTCAGTATGTTTCTTTTAGCCACATAACCACAATGTTAAGCAATAGGTAGGGGAGGGTCAGGAACAGTCGGGCATTTCAGACTGGCATCTCATTAAAACAAATTTAAACAACAAAAGGAAATGAATCAAAAATTAATCCATCTTAGATTATCCACTAATCAACCTATACTTACTGAGATCTTATAAAAGGTTCTTATAGATAAATATGTTTCATTAAACCTAAAATATTTTCCTGTTTGTGTTATAAGAAGTATCATAAAGAGCTGAGATGGACATCTGTAGCATATGACTTCAGATCTATATATTTGGTTCTTCAGTTACTCAACATGAACTTTTAATAATTGGCCAAAATGATGCAGAAATTGGCAAAGATGTTTATATGAAGATAACAGAAAGAAATATTTTAAGTTATATAAAGTGTGAAGATTAAAATGGACTTTCAATCTGTATTTTGTTTGTCTCAATGTAAAACTCTGATGTTCTCTTTTTTTTTGAACACATTATAAAAATAGCTGATTTTAGTTTATCAAAGTCTGTTTCTGAACCTTAAAAATCATCTTTTTTCTTTTTCTCTCTTAAGGTCAAATGAAGTCTGCAGCTTTAATTTTACTGGACTAAAACAGCCCTTCATTACCAGATAAAAGAAATAAGAATCTTTGTTTTTATAAAATAGAACCAATTTGTTCTTTTCTTCCATATACCAAAACATTTGGTGTTTAAATGTTGAATTTTAGAAACGTTTCCAAAAGGGGAGAGGATGATGCAAACCTAAGAGGCTGCAGATGGCAGGTGCTTCCCTCCTTCAGCTTTAGCACTCTCTGATCTCCAACATGTCGGCGTGCTGAATGACAGCTCTCTGCGTGCGTTACAAGCTCCGATAGAGTTTGCTCACGCTGTGGCATTACACACTTATCCCGACTGCACGGGAACATAGCATAAGTCTAGCCGCAAACATATGCAACACTCGTGAAAGTGATGCTTCAGCAAGTTAAACATGTACTGCATATAACAAGAAAAACTTCAACATAGAACGATCCATGTTGGAGCTGGCGGAGGCAGAGACTCTGTGGAAGCTGTCAAACCTGGCTCTCTGCTCCAGCTGCTCCTCCAATGCTTGCAGTCTCTTTTCTCTGTCTCTCAGCTCTCTGGCAAAGCTGAAGTCGTTCTCCTCCGGCTTCTTCTTGGCTGCATTTCGCCACTGGTCCCACAAACACAAACAAACACACATATAAGCACTTCTTTAAGCTGCGGAAATTTACTTAGATGTTTATATATTTTTGTGGACATTGCTTGATCCCTCATGCCCCCATTTAAAGGGTTCTCTTTGATTTTTCAGACGCTGTAGAGAGTCCTTAGTCAGTGTCTCAGCTGTCATCATGCTGTCAGTTTGGAGACTATTTGTGACAGAAAGGAGCCACGTCTACAGATCCCCACCACACGAGCAGTGTTTTGGCATCTAAGCTCAAAACTCATGAAAACATATATAGTTCAAGTGAAAACTGTAATGTAGACTTTTTTTATACAACACCTAAGGGTTTGTTATTATTTTTCATCCACAAGGAGGAATAAAACGTCTCTATTGCAAACAGATCTTGTTAAACTGTCCCAGTTCCAAAAGCTGCCAGAAGTGCTAAAGGAGCCCTTTTCAGGTTTGAAAAGTTTATTACTTCCTTCAAAAAAATATTTTTAGAACTTTGACTTAAAAGAGAAGAAAAGGCGTTACAAACCCTTTTTAAATACCCAGTGGATCACAGCAGTAAGAAAGTCATCCTGCATGTCTGGTTTAAGTTCATTTAAACATCTTTCTATACCATCTTTATTATTGTAGAAAACACAACATATTAGATGCTGCTGGGTGTTAAGGCTGTGAAGAAAGGTTAATGTTTTAAGGACCAGGGATGAAGAACGATACTTCAACAAAAAGAAACTTTTCCCTGGAGTTCCTAACAAATGCCCAGATCTTAACGGGACCGCTGAGCGTGGGTGAACGGGGTCGTGTTCTTCTATTTTAGCCGAATAGTGCATTGCCAGGAGAGATATGAGAGATAATGCATAGCGTTTCACATGGGGTCAGCGGAGTGTAAATCCTTCAGATGGTGGAGAAAAGGGCAACCAGAGGGTCAGACTATGTGGTGTTTGAGAAATAAAACTGGGTTTTGAAAACTGTCTCTTCACAATGTTTCAAGATAAGCAAATGTCAAACCAATAAGGACAAATCAAGGCAGCACCCTATTTATCACATACATCTGGATAACTAATGGACTGTTAAGAATGTAGAAACGTCTAAATCCCGACATCAACAATTTGTGCCAGAATGTTGCTGTATTTGTCAAAATCAATATTAGCCCTTCATCCTTAGATGGATGCAAGATGTATTTATGAAGCCTTGTTACATTATTTATAGTTGAAAAGTGAATTTAAGAGCAAATCTGTTTTCAAATAGTTTTTACAATTTAGGATTTAATAACAATCTTGTGCTTTTGTGTTCAGTACTGAGTCAACCACCATTTACAGCAGCTTTACACCAGCTGTGGACATCTAGTGATGGAAACACTCTCCTTTGTAGAACAGCCAAGATCTAGTTAGATTGGAAGGAGAGCGTCTGTAAGTGATTTTACCAAAAAATCTCAGTTGGATTTAAGTCTGGACTGTGACTGACGTGAATCTCCTTGGTTTCAAACCCAACAATGTACCTCAGTCCTTTAGATTCCTATTCAGCTGCGGTGTAAGCCTCTCTAGCAATAGATGAGAAATGAACAGATTTCTGCAGCTCCTCCAGAGGAGCCATGGGTAACATTTTGGCTGCATTTCTTATTAATTGTCTCATCCAGGGAGGAGACGTCACTCCCTTCACCTCGCCTCCAATAAGGCAACAGAGGATAGCGAGTCGCCGGCTAAATGCAGAGTTCGTGGACGGAGACATGCAAACGCAGGCTTGTGATGCAACACAACAAAGTTAAAAATGTTCATCTGGGGAGGCAGGTGGCGCAGTGGTTAGCGCACACGACCCATGTACGGAGGCCTTAGTCCTCGACGCGGGCGACCCAGGTTCGAAACTGGCTTGTGGTCCTTTCCCGCATGTCTCCCCCCCTCTCATACCCCCTTCCCTGTCAGCCTACTGTCAGAAAAACGAGCCACTAGTGCCGTAAAAAACTCATAAAAACCAA